>VUQS01013622.1:4658-16425 GCA_015108495.1 Heterochromis multidens
TTTTTTTTTTTCCTCTTTCTTCTTTTTTTTTTTTTAGCTCCTTTTTTTTTTTTTTGCACACCAGGTCAGGTGAGATTATTTTATTCAATTCAACTCATTCAGTTGAATTCAAAGATCTGTTCCTAGAAACACCTACAACACCTGCAGCCATGCAAACGAGAACATGCAGGCACATGTACTATTTATCCAAAGTTGTGTCTGGCAGCTACATGTTTTTCTGTCTGTGTCTGAGGCCCATTTATCTGTTCCTCGTCTACAACAGCCGATGTCCTCTTATGGCAGTAATTGTGTTTATCTCAGTTCCTCTTGAAAACATTTTTTTAAGCAACCAGGGTTTTAAGTTCTTGTAAACTTTCATATCACAATAGACTTAACTTTTCTGAAATATTTGCTCTACTTTCTGTCCTCACTCTTGCTCTGGGAGCAAACTATGTTGGATCTATAATGCCTTGTTCCCTCTGTCTATGACAAGACTGTTATCTGGACCAGAAAATACCCCTGTACTCTGTCTCCACTCTGTCCTCCACCTCCTTCTCCTCACTCTTATTTGTTTATTTGGGAACTTTGCCAGGTATTTCCCCAGTCAGTCAGTCTGCCTGCACCCACAATGCTCCCTCCCCCCTTGAAGCACCCTCCTCACCGTCCCCTCCAACACTCCCTCCCCTCCCACCCGTGAGCGTTGCTAAGCAACCACCCACCATGAGAGCTGGTGCATTTTCTAGCCAATCAAATTACTGAGGATATTTTTCAAAGTGTTGAGGAAGCAAAGATGATATCACCTTTTAAAATAAAGCCCTTCTTCATTCGTGAGGTTCACACGTTGCAGATAGCTGCAGCTTCTTCTTACTGCGCATGCATGCCTCTGAGAAGTGAGCCTTCAAAACATTTTCAGTGCCAGTCCATCCCTCCTGCAAATGCTGGCAGACCACCACTGGGTGGCAGCACGGCCGGTTCTCTGCTATCACACAGGCTGCAAGAATTTTTACTGCTGTTGCTAAGCAATCCTGATTCTCATGCCTTACCTGTGAAACATTTGTGTTTTTTTACAGATGTCCCTGACACCATTTTGTCTTTGTTATCACCATTTTGAAACGCACACCTATTGCCGCACAATATGAGCTGTTCACATCCGAGATATTAACCTGCTAAGCCAGGAGATTATTGCAGTTCAGATCAGTGCAGATAAACCCTGCATGTTGTCTGGTGAAATTAATGAGATATGGGCCAGCTTTGGGTTAAATATTAGCCTTTGACAGTTTCAGTTGGCTTCATCTCATCATGCAAGAGGCAGGAAATGTGCACTTGAGTGATTAGGCCTGCAGCTCTCGTCTTCCATTTTACCAGCAGTGGAGAGATCTGTGTTCTCTCTGGGCTGATATGTTGTGCAGTTTCTTGTTCCCATTGTGTACAAACCTCTAAGATGTTACTCTGGCTGTTTTGATGTTTTATACATCATCCAGCTGATCAAGCCTCATTTTTTTTTTTTTTTATGTTATCACTGATTTGTTTGGCTTTTATTACTCTCCAGGTCCCTGCCCCCCTTTCCTGTCCCCCTGTGTGCAAGTCGCTCATCTCAGCTTTGGTTGCTGTGCAGATGGCTCTTTGTTGGTGCTTCACAATGGGTCTAAGGTCAGTGTGCCTCATGCCATCCACACACTCAAAACTTCTTCACTCCAGCTGTCTCGTGGCTTTATTTGCAGTTTGTCCAAGCTGATTTTCTATCAAACATCATCATGTAAAATTTTATATTGTGTTCTTCAATAAAGAGGAAGTTATAAAACCACACATGTAGCATAGAGGTAGCATGGGCATCTCAGTCTGTAAACACGTGAGCCGATATGATCTCGTTTGCCATATCTGCACTACACCAAGGTCCTCGATATAATCACCATAGTGCTCGTCACATTTGATGAATCTTAAATGATGTGTCAGTTTTAGTCATTCTTGCTTTGGAGGATCTCTGAGACAAACCAGACACTAGAATATCAGATCAGCCAGAGAAATAGAAATGCAAATCTACCATCTGCTCTGTGATCCCAAACTACCCTGTGTTCATCATTCAAGAGCTAATGTAATAGTTACATGTAATTTTTTACCAGTAATATTTATCTCAAAGGCAACAAGATACTTTGTTTTCAGAACAGTAAACCAAGAAACAGTGGGGCAAGCTCTCGCAGAAAGATACATGCAAACAACACCTTTGAAAAGGGATTTTTCAATTGCTAATCTGCTAATCACTCAGAATAAAAAGGAGATTAAGCATTCTAATCTTTGACATCGTTAGAGAAACATGAGGTATCTATTATGATAATGTACAGCATTTTATTGGTCAGCAGTTACGCCAGAAATAGAAAAGAGTCTGTGTGAGAAATAGCCAAGTTGTTCAGTGTGCAAAGTAAAAACTGCCGGGCACCGCAAGGTTGAGCAACAGAGCCATGAGGTCTGGAGGCCAGTGTGAAGCAGGAAAGAGCAGGTAGAGTGAAAGGCGGGAAACTAGAAGGAGGAGGAGCATTGCTTGCAAAGCAGCAGGAATTACTGGAAATTTCCACTTTTCTCTGGCGACAGTTACATGGGTGGAGCTACAGAGGTGAAATAAATAAGGTAGAAGAGCACAAGTTAAACTCAAATGGTGAGGCTAGAAGAACGCATGTCTTCCACCTTCCACTGTTAGATATTTGGTTTTAATAAACCCAAGATTAATTTTTGTAGATCTTCATATTATACCAGTATTCTCAGTTGTTTTAACTTTACCTGCAGCACAGTTTCCTGTTTTATCTGTACGATCCCATAACAGATGTGAACAGATGGTCTCTGTTACAATGCTTGTTCTGTCATGCATCCTTTCTATGTAGTACTGCACCTTAAATGTGCCAACATGTCCTGCTGCTTCCTCACTGGAATAACCATCTCTTGAAAATGGCTCATGTGTTCAGTTTCTGATAATTATTTGGAAAAGGAAGCAACAGGAAACTCTGGAAGATTACACGGCAAACAGAGACAGTTTGCAGACAGTTGACTTACATGAAGAGTTCCTGATAAACAGAATACAAACAGTGTCCTTGCCTCTGTACCATTATTACAGTACATCTGCACATCATATCAGTCATCTGACCATACATTTGTTCACTTATTGATTTTTTTGAGTGCTTTTAGCAGTCAGATGCACACCATAACCATTAGAGTACTCCAGGTGATCTTTATGCCCTTCAGCTTTCTTAGGTACATTCACCAGCCATGCTACCTGGGAGATGTAGTTCTCTGGCTTATTTTGGGCCAGGCCATGTGCGCAACAAAACGAGCTGGCTAGGTTTTAAAAAAAGACCATGGTTTCGTTTACAATACACCCTTTTAACAATAGTAACCACCTCTTAGAGAACTTATTTTGCTCAAAGCTCTGATCACAGTCTTTCCCAATCTCATTCATTAATAATGAGACTGAAACATTTAGTCCTCTCTGTGGTAATTGTTTTCCCCTCACCTGAATGGGATAAGACACCTTCTACTGAAAAAAGAAAAAAAATCTTGGCCTCAGTTTAGAAGAACCTAATTGTTATTTCATTTACTTCACACCTTTTCGTCAGATTTTAAGTCAACAGTGTTTGTAACCTGAAATGTTTCTTCTGCTAACAGAACATCATTGCATCTTTATAATTATCACAAACAGGGAGGGAGGCATTCATTATCTGAATTATATTGAATTAATAACAAACACTGCTTCACATGAAAGTGCACAGACCAAAAGAAAAAACTCTACTTCTGCCTTTTTCCAAATATTTGAAGTCTCTACAGCCTAACGCAACAGTAAAGAGAACCTCAACAACCTTGAGAATATCGAGCTAAAGCTTTGGTTTTATCTGTGTCCCAGGCGTTCATATAATTATTCTGTACTTTGAGCAAACTGATTCTAACTTCTTTTTTGCACATATTTAAGATATTTATTAACACATACTGTACTGGATGTTAAGGTATTGCTACAATAAAACCTTATTGTAGTGGGGAGGCTGTGGCTCAGGAGGGAGAGTGGGTTGTTTACTAATCCAAAGGTTTTTGGTTTGATTCCTGGCTCCTCGAGCCTGCGTGTCAAGTATCCTTAGGCAAGATACTGAACCCTGAGCTGCCCCCAATGCATCCATTGGAGTGTGAATGTTAGGTTAAAAGGGCCTTTATGATGTGTGTGGGAAAGGGTGAATGAGGCTTGTAGTAAGAAAGCTCTTTGAGTGCTCAAATTGAGTAGAAAAGGGCTATACAAGGCACCAGTCCATAAATGAATTCCATTTTTGAATTTTTTACTTTAGAAATGGGCCTGATATGTATACAGATTTATTCTACAACAATGACTGATTTTTAGGAGTCTAGTATCCTATAAGAATTTGTATCATATTTAAAACAAAGCTCAGAAGAATGTTTTCCTTCTTACCTAAAAGCAGTATACATTTTTTCTTAAAAATAGATCTGGACATTTTTTTTACTTCACAACTTGTTACCCAGGAGGAGAAACGGTGAATGAGAAGGATAGACATGGGACACAATGCTAGTCTAGGACCCAAATGTTGTCATACAGGTTACAGTCCTGCAACTGTGGCTTGAACAGTAGCTACTTTAGAAGGACCCCTGCAGTTATTATTGGAAAATACAGTATGAGTTTTTCCACCACTTGCTCCATCCCTAGTCATGGTGTGGTGGCTTGTGTGCTTTAATGACTCGGAGAGCTATGTTACAGGGAACATTAGCTCCTGGTAGGGACACCCATGCTGGACAGGTAAAAGGGCAGAGAGGAGGAGAAGTGGTCCAGACAAATTTGGACCACCTCTCCACGTGGTTAAGGTGTTGGGATAGGGCCATCACCTCTAGACTGGAAAAGCACAACTGTTACAGAAACACTGATGGCAAACTTAAAGCAAATAGATTCCCTGTGAAGAAGTATGATGTGTTGCAGCGAAAGCCTGACAGAAGCTGCAAGGCTGACCCCATTTCTGACATCCAAGAAAACTACCACTTGGAACATCTTATCCAGTGACCACAGAGTATTACCAGTGAACAACTGTGGATGAGAACAAACCAGGAACCAACAGTCACACATATCCTGAGGAGAATGTGGAGCTGGTTTGGCCACACCCTCGGGAAGCCTGTCAATAACATCACTAGGCAGGCTTAAACCTGGAATTCACAGGTAAAGAGCAAGAGAGGAAGGCTCGGAAATAGATGGTGTAGGGGTACTGAGGTAAAAATGCAGAGCGGACACTCCTGGAGGGATTTGGAGAAGATCACCCAGAGCTGAGTGTGCTGGTGGGGTGTTGTCAGTGGCTGATGCTCCATTGATGAGAGATAGCATGAGTTTCCAGAGATCTTTTGGCAGAACTACAAGTGTATAGGTTGTCATTTTTGTCAATAGTCAGTAGATATTGTGTTAATTAAAGACCACACTTTCTTACACTCGCTCCATCACTGGGCACTATATTCTGCAAGACTTGCCTGAGAAGCAGAAAGCAGCAGCCAGGTCACGCAGGACACAAAACAAAAGAGCTCAGTTTGCCCCCACCAATTTCTCCAATTATCAGGACCCTTCCCCCTGCCTGAATCTGACCTCTGCTCCATGATGGACCCCACTTTGTTCTTCTCTCAAGTGCTGACATTCCACAAGTCAGGTCTGTCCTTTGTCCACGAGAAATTAAGGTGAAATTAGCCTGCGCTCCTTCCCATCTTTTATCTTACATCCTCCAACCCCAGCAGGTAACAGCTTAGCACTCAAACGAATGTTTCCCCAGGCAAGGCTGAACGGGTGCAAAATATTTCATTTATTTTCAAACATGAGTCACTGTGAACACAAAGAGGCTTTTATTCAGTATTACTTTCTGTGGTCTCAATAATTTTTAGTGCCATAAAAAGTTTTCCTGCGCCTGTGGAAAGTGTGGTAAACACAGTTTATGGCAAATAAGAGGTTTATGAAAATCACTTCATCTCTGTTTTAGTTTTATACTTGACTGTCCTACTTGAGCTTCAGCTTGATCTTTTATTTTACCTGCAGAAAGCTCAGGCTGCCCGTAGGTTTTTTTTCTCTCTCTAGCATATTGTTGGTGCATGGAAACATGTTGAGGTAGGCAAATGAGAAAAAAAAGACAGGAAATGATCTCACAAACACTCCCCCTCTCTCTGATTGCTCCCATTTTCCAGTTGCAGAAACAGAGTGAGTAATGCCTTCTGCTGCTTTTCAGTCTGCTCCAGTGTTCCTGCCATGGATTCACACTACTTCTGCACACACTGAGCTCATTACATTGTGGATTCCTGCTTCGGAGCTCTGGATTTTCTACATGGTCATTCATTTTCCAGATCCAAGGACACTGGTGTGATGAATGCCTTTCTTTTGCAGCTTTGCGCATGAATTTTCAACCGTACCGTAAAAACTAATGCTCTGTCAACACAATCATCCGATCCTTTGTTTAATGCTCATATCACCTAAATTTTCGTCTTTCACACATTAAATCAGCAACATCCATACAGTTACCAGGTAATGTTATAGAACAACTTAAGATATTTAAAAAAAAATCTTACATGAAACAGAAAATAAATTTTTAAGTAGCGAGCCTGTAGACTGAAACACAACCCTTTGATCTCTCTCTATGTAATTACACTCTTCATAATTGTGTTTCAGCCGAATGTGAGGTGAATGACAACATAAAGCCTGGAGGCTTCTTTAGAATCAGTGGTTTGAATGTTGGCGTGCACGGAGACGATAACTGAGGCAGCATGGGATTAGATTAAAATTAGAGGGTGAAGAAATAGTTGTGTTGAGATATTCTGCAAGGGTGTGTTGGGACAAGCTCAAGATACAAACATTAGTAAGACTTTCTAGAAATGTTTGAAATCCAAATGCAAATTATATCTTATGTGAAGCACATGCAAATATGGCTTGTGAAATGAAGTAAACAAGTAGAAATGACACTGTTGACTTAACTACAGGTAAATGTAATTTAAAAATCAACTCTGGGCAGGGTGGCAAAGGCTGTTCAAGGTTAAACAGCCTCAAAGATGAGGATTTTTAGCTGTGAGTATAATGGCACAAATGTGTAGATTTTACCTGAGATAAAAATATTTTCCTTTGTATTCAACTGACAGTGAGGCAATGACCAGATGTAGGCTTAAATTACAGACTTCGGGGCCCACAAAGTGGTTTGTTACCACTTCCTTTGGTTTAACTGTTCGATGAGCAACTGCAGTGATGGCAAAGAAAGTTCATCTCAATGATGTTCTGAAGTAGAGTAGGAATAGTTTGGTTTGAGACATCACATTACATTTTATCAACAAAACCAATATTTATTTTCTCAGTCAAGATGAAATGGAATTAGACATTAAAATCTTGCACCTCAAATAAAAATCGCAGACATTACTATGGCAGTATTTGACACCAAACCTCCCCACATACAGTACTGTGCAAATGTCTCAAGCCACCTCTCATTTCTTTGTATTTTGCTTCCAATGAGCCAGACTTTTGTAATTTTTTTAAAATGGTCTTAAGCAACAGTTCTCCAGGTTTTCCGATGGTCTTTCAATGTTTTTCTTTGGACATTGGCTGCTTTTTCACTTATTTTCAGTCCAGTCCTTGTACCTGACCACTTTCAGAGGAATGTTTTTTGTCTGTTAAGCCACTTAACACTGACCTATGATCATTCAAGCATAAAAAACACACCCAACTCAAGGGATGTCTACACATAACAGACAACTTAGTAAAGAACCAATTTAAATTTTATCTTTAGGCACGCTGTTACTAGCAGCCTGTCACAAAACACATAATTTGTTCCCATTCCTTTAGTTGAATCTATGAAAAATGCCAAAGATAACACAGTTTGACAGGTATACAATAGTATTTTTGCACCAAGGTGATTCCCAAAGAGCTATTAGTGGAAAGCTTGATATACCTGCATGGTGTGCAGTGTGTCCTAAAAGAAATGTGAGAAAACTGGACAAGTGGAGGACAAAAGAAGAAGTGGCAGGTCTAAAAAATTATCTACAGCAGATGAACTTTGTCTGAAAGTTATATCCTTAGCCATGACCATCAAGAAGCCATTATCAAGGAAGGGAAACAGGGAGCAAATGCTGAGGTATGCCAAATTACACAAGAACAGGACAGAAAATCACTCACAACAGATCCGATAGTGATGAATCCAAACTTCACATTTTTAGTTCAAATCATTGTCATATGTATGCAAGAGGTCAGGAGAGAGGTATTACAGTGAGTGTCTGTAGCCATCTGTAAAACACGGTGGAGCCTCTGTCATGGTTTGGAACTGCATTTCAGCCTGTGGTGTTGGAGATCTTATCAAAACTGATGGAGAAGTACCGTTTTGATCCACCATGCAATACCATCTGGAAAACTTCTGATTGGAAATGGCTTCGGTTTGCAGCATGACAATGATCCCAAACACACTGCCAATGTAGTAAAAGCATACCTGGATAGAAAAACACACAATGGAAAACTATCAGTGATGGACTGGACTCCCCAGAGCGCAGACCTCAACATTATTGGAGCAGTGTGGGATCATCTTGACAGAAACGGAACAAAATGCAGCCAACATCCAAAGAAGAGCTTTGAACGTCCTTCAAGAAGCCTGGAGAACTATTCCTGAAGACTACTTAAAGAAATTACAAGAAAGCTGCCTAAGAAAGTTCACCAAACATTGACTTGCAAGCTTGTTAGAATTGTACAAACTCTGTTTTGCTTTACATACTGTATTTCCATGTATGTTTGCACATGTCAATAAATCGCTGCACCTATCTCCCATTTTCCTAGCAAAATACAAAGATGATTGGGGTGGCTCAATACCTTTGCAGAGTACTGTATATCCTACTGTATTCACGGGGTGCACAGCATAGTTTGTCATTCTTTGCATATATAGCCTTTGTAATAGTGATTATAGCACACCTGTGCAAGATCGACCTCATGTGTTCATTTTTATTTAACCCCTCATGAGCTTTGTATACTTTTTCACAAAATAGAAAGTCTGTATTATTTTTTGACAGTGTAATAAAAGTTACAACTTAATGCAAGGGGTGCTATAAAGGCTTTCACACAACTGTAGGCACATACCACACCCTATTACCATCTTTGATAAGCTCACAAATCACAAAGCAACATGTTGATTGTTTAACTGATCTCCCCTCCCAGTTTTGCAATAAATATAGACTGAAACAGATTGCAGTTTGTATTTTTTAAAACTATTAATTGATATCCTTCACTGTTTTGAGTAAGAAAAAAAAACTGTAAAAATGTCATTATCTAAGGATGAGATATCCAATTATAAATAAAGACAGCCAACAATTCAAAGTCCAGATTCACAGAATCTACCAAAAATAATTAAATAATAATTTTAACATGGATGTTAGAGTCTCAGGTTGTGCGGGCATGGTGTTGCCCTTTAGGTTATAGTTGTGTCCTTAATTAATTAAGATGTGTGTTGAAGTTGTTGCTACCGAGGTGACACTGATCAGGTCTTGTAAAGAAAAAAAAAAGTGAAAGTGTGAGCACACTCAAGCATGAGCACATTTTCGTTAAAAATGTTAAATATAGAAAGGAGGAGTGGCCGTCTGCTTTCGGCCCGTCACATTATTCCTTTTTGCATGTAATTTGACACCCCATCTCTGCGGAGAAAGGGCGCTGAGACAAAAGATATTGCCCTTGGGTGTTTCTGTGTGTGTATAAACTTTTACAATCCATCTACTTAAAACAACAGTATAGTACAGTCTTATTGATTATTATAACTTTCACAACATCCATTGTTCATATTTAAGTGGAAAAACCAAACGCAAACTGAAGGGTAGTAGGAAAAAAAAAGGAATTATGGTGTAGTGCAGCGCTTTAAAAAAAATGGACCAATCAACGGTGAGATAGCCCGGAGGTGGTCCTCGTTCTCAAGATTGACACGATATTCATCCAATCAAACACCCCAGTGGTCGACCTTGCCCAATCAGGTGTAGGATGGAGCCGCTGTATCCAACGAGAGTGGATTTTCAACGAGCTCGAGAGAAAAGCGGAGACGGGCAGACATCGTTTCTCTCTCAGCGTCTTTGGACTGTTCACACGGAGGCAAAGAGACGAGAAATATTTTTTTTTTTGAACAGGGACATAATTATCTAAATTAATACACAAAATTAGCCATGGCCGACACAGCTGTTGACACAACCGCCACCGCAGAGGTTACAGCCAAGGTGCGTTTCATTCAGGTTTTTTTTTTGTTTTTTTTCGGTTGAACCGTCGTGTTGAAAGATTTAGAGAACTTGTATAAGTTGTTAAAGTATTTATGTTTCTTTAGCTAACTGTGGTTGAACAAGTGAGTTATTCGACGGCAGTAGCAGCCGTTATAATTAATGTTAGTTCATGTAAGTTAAATCAGTAACTTGTCTTAAATATCACTTGCCGAAAGCCATACTTCGCGGAGGTGATTTATTCAGCAATTTTCAGCGTCGACGACTAATTGCTGTGACTGGGAACTGAAATGTGTGTGATGTGGTTAGGCTTTAAAATGTCTTGTTAAGCAGACAAAGCGGTACAAACGGTACAGCTGGTGGAGCGGAGCTGCTGCTGCTGTGGGCGGGAAGCCACAGCACGGTAACACTGCTGTGTTACTGCGCGGCATGGGGTGAAAACGACCAGCATTACCGCTTAGTATTAATAAAATAATACTCAGTGAATCCTATTTTTAATCGTATTTTTCTTAAACCGAGCTCGTAATTAAAATCAGACGTCGGGGGGAACGTTTGGGGCTTGGGAATTAACTCTTTCTGAACTCAATGATCAAAGGGCTTTTATTTTGTAGGAGCTGAAAGAGAAGAAAGAAGCAGAAGTGGAGGAAAAGAGCGATAACGGGGACGCACCTGCCAATGGCACAGTAAGTTGGAGCCGAGAACCAGCCTCATGGCCTTTTGTCTTAGCGCCCCTCATCATGCAGGTGTCGCTGCACCCGCCTCCCCCCTCCTCTTGTTCAGCTGCTCTCCACACTGCTTTGTTTGGGTTGTGAAATGGCAGATGTTCGCTAGCAACCCTCTGGACGTCTCCATTGGTTTTCTCTAGTCTGAGGTTTCCCAGAGCTTGGTAGCTAATCCTCTGGGGGTGTAATAACAGCTCACTACACATTGCCTTTTTAAGTATCCCCAAAGGAGTCTGCACATGCAAGTCTCTGGGAGGATTATTTGAAATATGTTTGGGATGCCTTGTTATTCTGCAAATAATTTGTTTACATAATTGAAGACCAGTCATGGCATACCTTACTAGACTGACATTTCCTCCACTTCATTCAGAACGGTGCTGAACACAGTGACAAAGTGGAAGAAACTACAGAGGAGGAGCACAAGAATGGGGAAGGTAAGTTAATATTAAGTACTACTAATGTCTTCTGAAAGACTGGAAATGCAACCATGTGTAAATTGTCTGTAGATTCTGCCTCATGAATGTTTGTCTTGTGTGGCCTTGGCCTCAAAATCTTGCCACTGACTTAATACAAGTTAATCTTGATATCTTAAAAAAAAAAATACACTGGAAGTGAAGGCTGTAATTTCTGAAGTGACAAACTGTCCTTATAGGGAATGCAGAGGAGGCGCCCCCTGCTGAGGAGACTGATGCACAGCCTGTGAAGCGTGCAGCTGAGGAGGAGGAGGTGGGTTGTCATCAGGCTTAAGTGTACAATTTTTAATGCCTCTTGACTAATCTTGTGTCTTGGCTTTTGCTAATGTGACTCTTTTTTTTTTTTTTTTTTTTTTTTTTCCTTTTTTCTTTTTC
>VUQS01013625.1:16505-37774 GCA_015108495.1 Heterochromis multidens
TTTTTTTTTTTTTTTTTTTTTTAACTCTGGACTTGATTTGTTAGATGGATTGTATAAAGACATCTTAGAGACAAAAATCAAACTGTAGAAAAAAAGGGAGAATAAATTGCAGTATATTTTGGCAAGTAAGTATAATATCCCCAGTAGAAATTACAACCTAGAATTTCGCTGTCTCTCACTGTTTGTGTTAACTCTTGTCTATGTTGTTTTTTATACCGTGGGTCACTGCATTGGCTGATGCAGCAGATCACTTGATGCCCTTTTTTTTTTTTTTTTTAAGAATAATCTGGCTCCTCCTATGGCTCCTTAGTGCTTGGCTGATAGCTTTTGCACAACATAAACCACACACTGATTCAAAGTAATTGCCCCCTTTTAAAAATAGGAAAAGTCCGACCCAAACCCTCATGGAAAATGTGATACAGCTTCAGTTAAAAGAAACTGCAGAAAGCCTATGATGATGGTGATGATGATGAGATACCAAGATGGTGCTCATATTGACAGTGTGGTTGAGAGCACAACACGTTTAAAATGTTTTTCCATTCTCTCACCGATAATTACACATAATATAATTAATGTATGTACAACAGAGCCGAATCAATACTCACTTCTATGCTATTGAATTGCTTGTGTCTAGTGGACTCGCTGTTTATGTTTGCAGTCTAGCCACAAGGTTATTTGTTTGTCCCAGTCTCTCTTCAGCACACTAACCCACATCTCTGGAGAATGTGTATATACTCATGTGTATTTGTGTGTCCTTCACAGTCTGTGCATCAGCTCGTTTTGATCAAAGCTTCTGCTGCTATTGTAAACACTGAGTAATTGGCCATACTGAGCAATCTGGTGTCCTAATTTAGCATTTAGTGTGTTTCAAAAAACCTTCATAAGCATCTCGAGCATCTGTATTAGTATACAGCTTGTCTTTAGCAGTGTTTTCTTGAATACATAGGTGGATTAGGTCATCCACTTCCTCACATTGAAAACTAGATATATTGAGTTTACCCTTAACTACACTGCAATAAATTTAAACTACAGTTGTTGTAGTGTGCATATGTGTACATCTGTGAGTACAACTGAAAGTGCCCATTTAGTAGGGGTGGGGGAAAAAATTATTGTGTATACTATTGTGATATTTTGCATGTCAATATTGTAGAGATACAGGGACATATTATTGATATTTCATTAAATGAATTAAAATACTATGAACAAGAAAACTCATCTCATGCACCACCATCCTGAGATAACGTTAGCTGAGCAAACTTATATTAAATTGACTCAACCAAAAAAACCATCCAGCACAGGACACACTCAGCTTGACAAATCTGACTAAATGGTTGCCCACAGCTTGAGGTTGTTGTACACTCAACCACTTTTGATCGCAAGGCGATCGCACAGGTTGCCTGATAGGAGCAAGCTTTCTGCAAACAGTTGCAGTCTGACTTGGACTGACAGATATTGACAAAGTTTAACTTTGAGGACATAATTTGCAGTTGAAAAAAAATATGATAAATCGGAATATATTATTGCAATACTCAGCATATCGCAAAATGTTAAAAATTGCAATAATATTGAATCATGAGTGAAGTATTGTGATAATATATTATTGTGGGGTGTCTGGTGATTTACACCTGTACTATTTAGTGTGTTGCCCTTATTCTGACTGCTAATCTAGTGCAAAATTAGTATATACACCAATCAGGCATAACATTATGACCACCTGCCTAATATTGCGTTGGCCCCCCTTTTGCTGCCAAAACGGCCCTGGCCCATTGAGGCATGGACTCCACTAGACCCCTGGAGATGTGCTGTGGTATCTGGCACCAAGATGTTACCAACAGATCCTTTAAGCCCTGTAAGGGCCTCCATGGAAGCATCCCACAGATGCTTGATTAGATTGAAATCTGGGGAATTTGGAGGCCAAGTCAACACCTCAAACTCGTTGTTGTGCTCTTCAAACCATTCCTGAACCATTTTTGCTTTGTGGCAGGGTGCATTACGCTTGCCTGTTTTTCCAGCTTCTTACACATCAACTTTGAGGACAAAATGTTCAGTTGCTCCCTAATATATCCCACCCACTAACAGGTGCTATGATGAAGAGATAATCAGTGTTATTCGCTTCACCTATCAGTGGTCATAATGTTATGCATGATCGGTGTAGTTGGTACTACATGTAGCTTTTACAGTTAAATATGTTATTTTTTTTCTCTGTGAGTTTTTATGCCACAAGGATGTATACAGAAAATCTTTCCTAGCTGCCTTTCCCATTTTGTGTAGTTACTTTTACTTATTAGGCTCTTAATTGTGTTATTTTTAGCTCTTTGTGTCGTTCTACTTCACTGATTTCATTTATTTTAATTTTTTTTTAATTTTTTGAATTTAAATTTGCTTTAATTGTGTTCCTTTTGTGTAATTTCTCTTGTCATTAGTATTTACTGACCTTTTCTATTTTATTTGGCCTCTTTTATCATAGGTTGTTTAATGTTTTAATTTCTGTAACACAGCGGTTTCCTAACTTTGTGGTGGCATAAATAAATTAAATCTAATCTTTTCTAATATCTTATTTATTACTGTGAAAGGATAATGGTTTTTCTGGTGGCATGTTCCTTTTTGTAGCTTAGAGCTACTAATTACTTGTTAATGCACCATTTTTGAGGTTTTGTATTGCCAGAAAAACTTGGCTAATGACAGGAAGCCTCATGGACAATTTTCACATGTCTAAGTTTAAACAGAAGTTATTTACATCTCTCTTAAATAATTCTAATTAATTGCATGGGTCATATGAGGCACATTTTTTTTTTTTTTTTCCAGCTTTCATTTGTCCTTTGGCCTTGAAGATATTTACCCACCATTCTTGGACAGTTTCAGTGACATTATGGCAATAATCATGAATAAATAAAAGTGAATTATCACATTCACTGTGTTGACATAATGCTCACTGGTGACCACATGTCCTCTCTCTAGTGCAGGATTGTTATCACAATACTGTGCGGCTAGAAATGCAGGGTCCTCATTGTTCTACACCCTGTCTGCTTGAGCCCAAGTCGATTTCTTCTGCTCCCCTTGCTTTCTAACAGTACATATTATTTATCCTTGGTTGGCCTCCCAAAGTGTTGTTTTTTATTTCTCCCTGGTACCCTGTATCCCATTATGAGTTCCTGCTATCGAGTGAAAAGTCTATTGTGGGCAGGTTTGAGGGTCAGTATTGCAATCCTCATTCTGTCCAATAGAGGGTATCCATGTCTTAGTTTTTGGTCTGTGGTAAATGGATTCTTTGTAGGCAATACTACCCCCTCTCCTGTTTTTATAACACTGGAAATCACTGAATAGGTTCTTTTTAGCATTTATCTTGTGTTTACCTCAGCATTTTTTTCCTAACAATATATTGTAAACATTTAGGATGCTATATGAAATTTTCTTCTCAGCCAAATGTGGCTCATACAGTTTTTGTTTGAGACAAGAGGTCTTTAAACCATTAAACCCACTATATAACTTTCAGGGTTTTTAAAGCAGCCCCTCAGATTTACCAGTTAGTTCACTGCTTCAGCAGCAGCAGCAGTACACTGATCACACAAGCATCTTTGTTTCAATAAGTGTTGTCATTACCCCTGTCCTTACCATAATTAGTGCAGAGAAAGGGTGTTAAAAAACATGAAGCCAACTGTTTTGTGGGTGAGGTTGGTGTTAAGTGTTACCCAACCCCACATGTGATAAAATCCATTTAAATGTCCATCTGTTGAGGCAGCTGAGGTCAGAGTTCAGGAAGAGAGGGCACAGGTTGCTCACTCATTAATTAAATAAGCGCCACTTAGTTAATGAGCTTCCTCAAAACCAGACACAGAGTTGTGCTTTTCCATCACTTGACGCTTACATTTGTTTCCTGGATACTTATTCTAACCATTACATCAACACACCCAGCCGTAACCTTCATCCGAACCTTAAATCAAGTATTCATACAAAAATGTAATGGTTTAAGCTTTTGTCCTCAAAAGGGAGGAAGATTCCCTACAATATGATGGTGTTAAGAGATTTATGTCCATGTAATTTAAGTATTGCAGGTACACGCATTCACAAACATAGAGCAGGTAAATCAGTCTAGTATTTAGTTTTTACTATGAGCTTAGGGTAAATTTAATTATTTTTCTTTTATTTCACTCACTTACTGAACACTGCACTGTACCAACTTTGCAAAGTGTGCACATTCAAACATATTGCTTTAGTGTGTTTCCCCAGGGTAATGAGGCACAGAAAGTGCAACTTGCTTACCTTTGTATGTTTGGAGGAATTGCAAGCACTCAGCTCTGACCAGTGTGCTGCGCTCTGTGTCTGTGTGTTTGTGTGCATGTAGTGGGAAGAGTTGTACACTTTTCCACTTCACTGGAAAAAAAACATGATGGGACATGAGCAGGAGGAAAAACTGGAATGGTTCAAGGCACGATCCAAACCCATGAGGAGTCCAAATGTCTAGCAACAGGACTTAATTTTAAAATAATGTCAGTGGCTGCTTTGCATTCATGCATTTGTGTTGTTCATGTTATGGCATTGTCATTGCTTACTATAGAACTTAAATCGAAAAAACCTTATGTGAATACATGATCCAGTAATTACTTAACTTTATCATTTGTGTATAATCTTAAGATAAGTGGTTTATGCACCTTTTTAAATGGAATGAACCACTAGTTGCTGTCTTGTCATCTTTATGCTTGGTTATTTGATGTTTGGTTATTGATGTTTGGACTCTTGTAGCTGTTTTTATTAAGTCTGTTTGTTTGTTTCCTCATTGTTAGTTGTTTGGCTTGATGTGTTGCTTTTATTCACGTCCTGTTGTCTGACTATGAATGATTTTTGCTTTCAGGCCACCCTTAAAAAAAAAAAAAAAGAGCGATTTTGATCTTAGGGAGGCCACCTGATTAAATATTTGAATTAGAGCCCGACCAATATACTGGGGGTGCAGATATATCGGCCAATATTAGCTAATATATTGGTATCTGCATTTATAATGGCTTATAATTTAAAATTGAAAAAGTAAAGAAGAGACAGGAGAAACGCCCTTCATCCATGTTGTATGCGTCAGAGAGCACATCTGTAATTTCCCTGTTGGCAACACGTGTTAGGAACACCACAAACACAACAACAAGCTGATCCAAGCAGAGTTGGGCAGAGTGTAAACAAGTAATCCATGACTTGTTGTGACAGTAAAACAAGATTATTTTTAAACTGCATTGTAATATTATCTTAGTAAAGACTTATAAATAACTACACATAACAAAAATTATGGAAATCTATTTATGTTGCTTTTGTCTGAAAGAAAAAAATATCAGCTGATATATCAGATTGTAAGTGACCAAATATCGGTGTCGGTATCAATCTTAAAAATCCTGTATTGGTCAAGCTCTAATTTAAATAGCAAAGAGCCATCATCTATGTGTGTGCTGAACTCTCATCTGTGAAAATAGCCTTTATAATAGCTCATGATTACAACTTGGGAACTTTTTCTCCAGCATGCCTTTTATCTGACTTGTTGTTTATTTAAGTGCCTAAAGGTTTATGTAAACAATAGAGTTCTCTATTGTCTGTTTGAAGCTTTTTTTTTAACCATCACATAACTAAGTCTAAAAAGTCTTACCGCTTACATGTTTAATTGATATTTACGTTCAATTCATTACATCCCACCGCTGGTTATTTAAAATCACCCAGATTATTTTATTTGACCAAGCTCTTCCAGATTCACAGAAGGCTGTATAGTACTGTCTTTGAATGGTATTTTAAATGTGAATTACAGATTGTCAAAAAATGTAAAAACAGACAAATAGTTAAATAAACCTGCAGTCCCAGGGTTGTTTGGACTGGAGTTATCTTTGATGTCATTGTCAGGTCCGCAGATATGCAGGAAAAGTCATTTAATGCTACAACAAAACAAAGAAAAAAAAAAAAAAAGAAAAATGTCGATGATCTTACTTATAAATCATCTTTACAGCTTCTGTGTTACACCCAGCAGTGTAAGTTACTTGTGATCTATGTCTTTTGACAACAGGAAATATGCCACACCAGCACAACACTCCTGAATTTGTTTTTGACACGTGTTGCAGTTTGAATTGTAGAGTCTCTTTATACGAGCATGCTCCATATGGCAGTCTGCAGAACAGAAAATTAGATGCTGTAAGGCAGATCTGAGGCTCCAAATGGTCTAAACCATAAACTGCATTATAAAACATGGACATAGCCATTGTGACGTCACCCATTGGTTTTGGGCACAACTTGAAGCCTCAACGTTAGCATTTCAGCCACCATGGTGTTAGTTTTTTGGAAGCAGAAGTTACTATATTTGGACAAGAGGATAGAGTGCTAAGTTTTCAGCAAACACAAACCCACAGCTCTGGAGCTACATGCAGCTCTTTTGCTATGTCTCAGACAAAAATACTAGATGAATCCCAATATGGAAATGATGGAATTTTATTATTTTTATTTATTCATTACTGTAAGTGATTCTTTACACTCTCCAGTAGTATAAATGTGTGTCTGTACACCACATTGAAGGTAGGAGGAAAACAGAACATTTAACAATGCATGGACAGATTTCAAAATAGGCTGTTTTTATTTGATTCATTTGCAAATAATTCAAAGTGGTCTGCATAGCTTTATAGCTACTCTGTTTCAAAGTAGGTCTACTTCATAGCTGTTCTGTGTTGTTGGTAATATAAGTAAATAAGTAAATTATATGTACACAATTTTCATTATTGAGTTATAAAAATGTCATAAATGCAACAAAACATGATATTGTTGTAGTTTAAAGTACCAAATAACCATAAATGGGCTTCTTTAGAGTTGCCACATGTGGCAAAAGAGTATTTTACTATTTACATTTTTTTAAATTAAGCTATTATTCAATAGATAATTATTTACAGCTATTTGTAATTTTGATTTGTTAATTTATGCTTAGTAGGCTGTGTCATCTTCATTATAAGGTCCAAATATATTTTTGGTCAAACATTGCTCAAAAATGCCTCTTTTAATAACAAAGGTTGCCAATCCCTAAATTAATGCTAACAAGCTTTGTTAACAAGTTGCAACGCACAGACACATATTAGTAACACAGTAACATATTAATAAAATACTAGAATTTCACTTACTAAAACTGAAGCACAAACTTCTTGGACAGTCCTGGACAGTCATTTCCAGCACAGAAATGAGTATTATGTCATAATGCCATTAAAAATGCTTCAATGGGCATCAACAGCGCAAAAAGGGTGAGCAGGTCCTGTTCAGTAACTCTAAAAGGCTGATGTGAGGCCTAGCATACACTCATAGGCTACAGCTTCCTGTGTTGAGACACCTGTTAATCAAAGTGTCTACGCCCCTAAGACCAAAACCTTTTTTAAATACCATGCTGCCAAACTGTTTTTTTAATGCTATAAAGTTGGGCATGTAACGAGGACGTCTAGGGGAATTGACTTTCTTTTGGAGTATGCCTCAAATGGTCACTTGAGGAACTGCAGTTTTTGGCACTTGCACATTTTCTTAAGAGTTTGCCGCTTTGTCTAAACATGCAAACTGTCATACTCGCAGACAAGTCGCTTTGTGTATATGTGATTGTGTATGTGTTTCCACTTGGGGGCAGTGTTTCTGCAGACAGAAACAAGCCTGCTGACACAAAGAGCACAGTCACCGTTAAAGTAGAAGCATCTTAATCGCCATTAGTGTGCACACACATACACACACTGTACCAGTACGGAGCACATTGTCTATGAATATACCTACTTGTCTATATGATTGTGCTTTGCTATCAAATCTTGTGTTTTAGCACACTGTATGTCTAGGAGCAATTTGCAAAAGGACCTATCTGTTTCTGTGTCTGAGTGTGTTTGCCTACATAAACCCCTTCTCTCTCCCCAGCATCCACCAAGCAGTGAGGAGAAGTAGGCCGCTTAAAGATAGCTCCCAGCAACCTCAATACCAGCTCCTAAAATATATCTGCTCATGAGAGTCATCATCTCCCTCCCTCTCCCTCTTTCTTATTCTTCTTTTGCTCCATCTTCTTTTGAAAATGGAACGAGAATCAGACTTTGTGCAAATTGATGCCCTGAGTGAAATACATCCTGAGGCGTGTGTGTACTCAGGTGTGGGTGTGTGATTTACTTGAATGAAGTATGCAATTTTGGGGCTCTGAAGCCTTAAATAAAAGTTATTTCAATGAAGAGGTGACAAGGTGACATCAGGACTGTACCACTGGACCCATCATAGTTAGGAGGATTAATTTAGAAGTGATAGCACCCATGAATTTCTCTATCTATGTGTACGGCTCAGAAAGATATGTATGCAAGGAAAATAACTGCATAATACAAAATAGGAACTCAGTCTGATACTGATACATTTTTGATACTGGTATGCTTTTTAAAAAAAAAAAAAAAGAAAAAAAGATGAATCGCACCACATGGAAGTCACTTGGAAGTTGTGGGATTGGTGTGGTACCTGTCTGGTACTAAAAACTTGTCTCCAGTTTATCTTGGCTAAATGAATCTGATAGCAGAGACAGAGAATTTCAAAACATCAACAAAGAATCCCTCCCTGAAATGGACTGACGACACAGTTGGTATCTAACATTTAATAATAAGATAAGGAAAACTGCTTGGGTCGCTGAAACTGAAACCTATACGAGTTTTGATATTTTTATTGTTTTTCTTTTTTTTAAACATTTGTCTAGGTTCATTTGGGATGCCATATTTTGTACTCAGACTTTTGAATACCCTTAGATCTATCAGTTAACTGGAAAACACTGAAAATTTCTCAGCACAGTTACCTTGGATTTGTCTTCAAATCTAAACATTTAAAGCTGAGTCCATGGTCATTATAGTAATTCTGTTATAGTTTTTGTTCAAAGGATTTTCCAGATTGCCTGTGACATAAGTGAATATTTATTAGCATTAATAAATATTTTAGCTGTATAGCAGTTGGGTATGATTACCCTTTAATTCTCTCTGGAATGATTGAAAACATGGTTTGTTTGTTTGTTTTTTCATCACTGCTTACATTTTTTGCTTTGCTTTCCTCTCACTATCATTCCTTTGCATAACCTAACAATAGTGGGCAGACTAGGTAAATATGTGCGCTGTATGTAAACCTATTTGTCTTACTGATGATTTTCCTGGGTTTTTCACACCCTTGTTATGCTGTGAGCATCAGCTACCCTCCCCCACCTCCTGTGACCCTGAAAAAAAACAACAACAACTGGGTATTGAAAATAAATGAATAAAAAGTTGAGTGCACTCTCTCATATCAGCTCAATATTCTTCCTGCTGTCTGGATGCACTGAGACTGAGAGTGTTCTTTACCCCCCATTGGCCCACATCCACAGAGAATGAGGACAATAGTTTGGCTCAGAGACATGTGTGCCTAATGTAGTCCTTTTATGTGGGAAAGTGGAACTGTATAGAGATGGGAGAGAAAGAGGATCATTGTGTTCCTGTTTTCTTTCTGTCTCTCTTTCTCATACATCTGATGGCTCTCAGATGTTTCAGCAGCTTGAAATGAAGACTCATTTGTTGCAAGACATTAGCATCTATAAAATCAGTAATTGTTATCTACTTTTAGGACTATATAATTTTATTGTAATGTTTGTGGAATAGTACTGTGATTGACCTGTGTTAATGTCTAAAAACAAAGGGATGACCAAAATGATTACAATTAATTATCAGGGGGACCTGAATGTTCAAACAAATCTATCTGATTTTGGCCAGTTTTCAGATGCCAGTGCAATTCATCCTATCCTAGACAATTTTATGGCCATCTGTCCAGTAATTGTAGTTTGGATAATTTGGTCTGGACTAAATTGATGACTCAGCTAACCTTCCAACAAGCTGCTATCCCATAGAGCCATACATCTAACTAGTATCTGTCTAGTAACTAGATAGAATTACCTGTCTTTTAAATAAATACAAGAGAAATTACAATTATGTAATCAGGCTGGTGGAGAGTTCATTAAATCCAATCATAAAGCATCATAAAGCAGCCATGCTTACTAATTTGTAACATTGCCCGCAATGACCTAAAAAATACTGAGATATTAATCCACCCACTTTTTTCTATTTTTATCTTTCATTGTAAATACTTTGCATGTCCTAGAAGCCATTACAAGCCATTGCCATTTCATAGACAGAATCTCTGCATACTGTAAACTGTAAACAGTTTCAGTCAAATTAACCTCAGAATGTCCCTTCAAGTCTATATACACTTGTGCGTACATACTTCCACACACCCACACACCAATATTGAGGTCATATTGAGAGATAGACAGACCCCCCATCATGGCGCACCCTCTGGCTACCTCTCTGTGAGCTGTTCACTCATGTAGAAGCAGACCCATCTGCCCCAAGAGATGGCGAGAAAGTAGAGACAGACGGGAGAGAAGGCAGAAAAGTACGAGACACACGTTTATAAGCAGAAGCAGAAGACTGCAAAAAAGACAGAGGTGGAAATTAGGGTTAGAGAAATTCAGGAAAGATGCCATTTTTTTGGGGGGGGGTAGATCTGTGCTGTTGCCCTGAGATACAGGATGTTGTAATAAGGCAATTGAGAGAGAGAGTGAAAGAGTGAGAGAGAGGGGGATGGACTGTTTAATAGAGGAAAAGGGGGGGAGGAGAGTATGCCTCAAGGAGAAATGCATACATTTTTCTGTTGGTGTGACAAGCCAACTCCCCTCTGCCTGCGCAGAAAGTGGAATGCTCCGGTTTGCTGTGGGCTCTGTTGTTGTGCAGAGCTGCAGAAGGCCTGACTGAGCCAGCTAGACAGAGACAGAAAGGAAAGGGTGAAATACATAGACAGAGACAGACACGCTGTGGATCGAGAGCCTAGATTTCATCACCTGGTTCAACCAGCGACACCACAGAGGAAGGAAACAAAGGAAAGAGGGAGCCAAAAAAGACGCTTCAGTGAAAGCAGGGAAAGTGAGAGAGGCAAGGTGAAGGAGGAGAAGGAAGGAAGGAAAGGGAGGGAGGAAGGAGGCTCAGACATGAGGAGGGGCGCCTGACTGACATTGCTGCTCTCTCTCTACCAACTCACACACACACACATAGCGACATAGGCAGACACACACTCAGACAGATTGTGCACTGCACAGTAGCTGCTCATTTATCACCCTCCTTGGAGCCTTGTCCCCCATCCTTTCTTCTCTTTAGAGCGAGAGGACATAAGACAGAGAGGAGGAAGAGCAGGAGGAGGAGGGAAAAAGACGTGAAGGAGGAGAAGGAGGGGAGGCAGTAACCCTCTCCTCTCCTTTACTCAGACACATAACTGGGAGAGATAGAGAAGAGTAACAAAAGAGGGGAAAAAAAGCAGCTTTCTGTTCTATTTCGCCGTCTGCTGTGGTCCCTCGGCCAGAGAGCGGCTAACAGGCACCGCTCATGTCCGTGAACTCGGAGAAATCCTCGTCCCCTGAAAGGTAACACCTCATCTTCCTCCCTCCCTCCCTCTCTCCTTCATCATTATCATTATCATTTCGCCTCGATATGTCAGTGTGCATGCCCTTCGTTCTGTCATTTTGTTTCTTCCCACAAGCCTCTTCTGCCACCATCCCCCTCAGCACCTCCATGTTTTGTCTCCTCTCTGTTTTTGTTTCTGTTTCTGTCTCCGTATCCTAAGCTGGTTTCTTCTATTGTCTGGGTCACACAGCAGTGACTGTAGCGGGGAGGAAAATGCAGTGGTTTATTGTTGCATGGTGCTGTAACATTTCAAACAGAACGTCCTTTTCTACATGCACATATCAGCATTTACAGTACATACACATCTTACAACATGTCTCGTTCACACACACACACTTCTAGACAGATGCACGCATGAGCTCATGCTGCCTTCCAAGGCTGTAACATTTCCTGTAAGAACAATAACAACAATACATTCCCATGCACACCAACACACATGCATACTGTCTCTTTGTGGTGCTGGAGCTCAGAGCTTACACAGCAAGAGTGTCAACACACGTCAACATTAGCACAGCCGCCAGCAGCAGCAGCAGCGGCAGCAGCAATGCATCTCAGCAGCAGTGCAAGACAACAGATAAGCACATGACGCACCTTAGTGCATAATATTCCTGATCGATGGCACCTCTGAACGCCACACAACCTCTTTACAACACATGGACAGAGGCAGCTTAATCATAATTTGTTAAACTGTAAATTGAGTGTAAATATACATATAATCAAACACTCAAAAATGATAAGCATTAATAGCAAGGTCACTAGGCATTATCAGTGACATGGTGCACTGTAAAAAGAAAAACAAATAATGGCCTTTTTCAAATTGCCAGGACAGGATATATTACATTGAAAGACAGCTACGTGCATCAGGGCTAACCATTCCTTATCTCACCCTTGTTATTCAGTCAAGATTGTGCCCTCTTTAATAATTTGTACCTGTTCATGCTTAACTAGACACTCCATGAGATCAAAGTGAACACAGTGGGGTTTTTTTAGGGTTACTGAGATCTTCATTGTGTAGTTCTGGAGGTAAAGATGAGAGAAATGTTTGTGAAGAAAACCTCTGTTTTTGGTAGTTTCCATATTGGTCTTAAAGCAGTAAATCTAAAGGGAAGCCTTTGCAAACCTTTTTTTTTTTTTTTTACTGAATGCATAAGAACCCATATCCATTCAGATCTAATCGGACAAAGCCCACATTCCTATTTTCATTGTGCAGAAAAGAGCGGAAAGAGCTCGATTTGACGGTTGCTGGGGGGTGAGGAGCAGGCAGACTGGATGACTCAGGTAGCTACTGATGCTGTGCCAAGTACGATCAGGCAGAGCCACTGCCATCCACACAACTTGGTGCCAGGTCCCAGACTGGCACACTTAAAACATATGGCGCAGTGGGCACGTAGATAGGCTAAAGTAAATGGGCAGTAACAATATCAGGCAATATTACATGGGCAGTTGGGCACAGAGGAGAGTGGCTTTATACTGGTTTCACAAACTAAATTAATAAGAGGCACTGGATACACACATACTGTAGACTGGTAATACAAGTGAATATGTGGATGTGAACTGTCATATTTATAGAATCTAAACAAAGAAATTATGATTCCTGACCTCAGATCCTCTAAATATACAGTATCACAGGTTTGGGGATTTCATTACTCTGTTGGTTTTTTTCTTGTCTCCATTGTTTGGGTCACAGCAGTGTCTCTGTAATCAAGAATAATGCAGCAGTCTCTTGTTCCACGGCAGGTAATGCCAAAGAGTTGCACTCATGCACGCATAGCTGCTCCCTTTTAACTCCTGCAACATCTCATATGACCAGAGCACTGATACAAGTCAGGGTTTTGTCTGCATGCAAAAAAAAAAAAAAAAATTGACGTCCCCAGAGGTTTTTGCCTTTCCCCAAAAGAAATGACCAGGATTGTAATAAAGACGTATTTTAATTACTTTTTTTTAAAAGTAGGGTTTTATTTACTCAAGTGTGAAATAATTTTTGTTTATCAAATAGCTGAAAATAAAGTGTTTTCATTCAGCCATTGATTACATCGAGTGACAATGAGAATCATTGACACTCTTAGCTGTGAAGATTTGCTGCTTTACTGAATTTCACTCTGAATATGAATAGCTTTGATTATTGGACTTAGCTGATTTGCATCATTGATTGAAATGAGTATAATGTTTATTATATTATCCAACCCATATATCTGTACCTTATCTGTTTGCCGCACATATGGGAGCATTAATTGACGTGGAAGTTTGACTTATTCTTCAGTTTATTAGGTTTTTGTATTTAAGTGTCAATTGAACTTCAAAATCTATGTCTAGCCAGCGTTTTCTCAATTTCTCTGACTATAACACCATCTGTGCCCCAGATGCCATGAAAACACACACACACATGCATGCATACACTGTCTGGAGTGCTTTTTATTTGGGATGTGCAGTGATATGTTTGTCACAATAAATGGATTTGATGTGTGTTAAGCTAAATGGATGGACGTGTCTGACCTGAAAAGAGCAAGAAGCAGCACAGTGACAAATTTCTCATGGAGAAGCTGTACTAGGAAGACGATCCCCGTTGTGTAACCTGGCACTTTACTTGAGGCACAGTGGAGATGGATGGAGGGCGAGAAGTGTGTGAGTGTATGTGTGTGTGTTTGAGGATATTCAAGTGTTTTGACATCCTCATTGCGTCTGAGCAGCTTAAAGCAACTTTGTGAAGGGTGATGGCATGTCATTTTAGGTCATAATAACGGATGCTGCTGGGTAAAGGGCTTATGTCCTTAGAAGACTTTATTTTGGGATTAAACACAAGTCGAATAAATAAACAGCCAAAGGTCAGGAGTTTACAGGCTTTAAAAAGCTGGCTTGAGGCTCATGTAATTTTTGTAGCTGTTGTGAGGAATGAGTACTGAAACATAAACCTCTTCATGGGATTGTCTTGCCTTCACTCCTCTCTTGACAGTGTTTGTGTTTAAATGAATGCATTGCTTAGGTGTGCTGTTGAAAATGCCCGCTTCAAACTGCATGTAGTAGATAAAACGTAGGATGTGATCCTTACACTGTACTCAATTAGAGTGTGATTGTGTAGCTGCGTTTGTTAGTGGGCATTTACACAATGCAAGGATGTATCTCATGTATTCTTTTTCATCTACTTGTCACAGGTTGAAACACAGGTTACTAGTTATACTGGTTATATCCAAATAGTCCATGCAGCCTCCTTCCTGCTTTCCTTTTGACTCCTTGAGTTACAAGAATAGGTCAGAAAAAGCTGCCGAGGATGCAGTATTGGAATGTGTCCAAACAGTCAGTAAGCCAGGCCCATGCAGCAGACGGGCATCACATCCAGCAGCTATCGCATTCATGCAGTGTATGCAGCTTTGGCTGGCCTACATGGCCTCCACCATCTTCTCTGGTCCGACCCACATTACTACAGCCACAAACGGGGCACACAAGCACACATGAGACATGCAGGCATAGCAGTGGCACAACATGACAATAGCTAATGAAGCGTGGCAGTGAGCTAGCTAGTGAACTAGCCTCCTGCCCTGCCTGTCTGGCCTCCATTACCACCTGCCCCTCTCTCATGTCTGAAAGGAAATAGAGTACATTTTACTTTCTTTCTTTCCACCTCTTTTTTCCTGCCTCTAATTTCTATGTGGGACAGATGGAGGAGGAGGAGTCTCATGCATGCAGTGTCTCCTATCCATCTGAGTGCTTTCGGTGATGTAGCAAATGTAAATAAAAGTGTCTGTGGGTGTATGTGTAGCAGAAACTACCCTGAAATTTTTCAGGCCTTCCAAACTAGTCTAACCTGACTGCATAGTTCGAGCTTTGTCACTGCAGAATAATGCTGGGAATTTCCACCCTGTGTATTGAAATCCTATGTGGTTAATCAGTACTAGGAATCACTGAGTCAAACATCCAACAGAAAGGAATAAGACACCTCACAAGTAGTGAGTTGATCGCCATGGAGATACCCCCAGAGAGTGGTCATGTGATCTGGACTTGGGCACCTGATCTGTTGAGAGTACCTCAGTAGGATTTGCAGTACAGGGGCAAAGGTCACGTAGTGGTATCAGTAGATGTATGAGAATAGATGAAAAATCCATGCATGATGATAGGATAGGATGATACTGTCAGTGCGGTGGGATGAAACTGAAATCACTTATTGATTACTAATTCATATACAAGGGAATACATGAAAAAAATGCATGTTTACTCTGAAAACACACACCTACACTTCTTGAAAAGCTTTTGTGACCTTAAGCTTTTCATGAGCACAAAGGCTTCCACATTTGTTTATCGTCACTTCTAATATAAAAGCACTTTTTTCCCATTGGTTTTGGCAAATTCTTCGAGCAAATTACCACTGAAAGTTTTTTGTGCTGCTTAAAGGAAAAGGAGACTGTTTACCGTTAAATTCACGTGACAACCAGCAGAAATTCATTTTAACTGGTTTGACTTGCTTTTGCTCTTGTGTGTGTGTGTGTGTGTGTGTGTGTGTGTGTGTGTGTGTGTGTGTGTTTCTGTGTCCAATCCCTGTTGACTCAGTATGTTTATATACACAACATTCCAGTCTTCCCTGCAGGGCTTTAATTGGTCCTTTCAAATCACCCACTCTTTCGACTTTCGTTTTTTTCCAACACTTATTTCTTTTTCCTTCTCTTATTCATTTTCTCTTCCTCTATATTTGCCCCATACATATCTCCCTCTGCCATCTGTTGGGTTGATTCAGGTTTTTTGTTTTTCCTGCTTGAATCTGATCTTGTGCAGTACTTATTTCATATTTCGTAACTCTGTTTGTCAGATTGATTGTTTTTTGTTTTCTGCAAAGTTGAAACTGTGGCTAACAGATGCAGTACAATTAAATGCAATGGTAAAGTTTTCATCTGCTCTAATTCTTTAACTACACATTTTGTTTTAATTGGAAAAGAAAAGAAATATTGCATTGGCCTTTCCTATAATTTTAAAATAAAATTTTTAAAATGCAAAAATATTGTTTACTGCAACCTTTTCTCCTTTGATTCTAACAAGCAGCACTAACTATGCTAATTCACTGTACTTCCACGTACTGCCCTGTTGAAGGAAAAAAAGATGAGGAAGAACATTCTTCTTTACATCCCCCATCTTACTGTAAAATGTCTCAAGCTGCAGTGCAGATAGTTAGCATGCAGCTACAGGGCCTTTCCCTCTCATTAGTTCACTGCTATCTGCCATCAGCATATTAGTCTTCCTGGAGTCGATTTTACTGCTACGATACTGTAAGTTATACTCAGCAGAAAGAGGGAAATGGAAGATAAGTGTGGGAAGGAGGACAGAGTAGGGAAAAGTTTGAGATTGTTTGGCGGGGGGGGGGGACACACGAGTGGAGAGAAACGTTGTACAACGATAGCCGTGGGAGAGAGATGATCCCACAGAAGAATTATAGAGATGATAAAGCCAGAGTGAGAACTCTGGAGAAAGAGACCAGGATAGAGAGACAGAGAGCAAAAAACAGGAAAGGACGGCAGAAACCTCAGGAGAGGGTTACAGATAGATAAAGATGATCAAAAGGAGGAGAGAGATGCGAGGCGAGGAGAGGAGGGAAAGTGAGGGAAGATGGAGGGAGAAGATAGATGGCTCTCTGCAGACTTGCGCAGTGTGTTGGGTAATGCTAGGTCACTGGGGGACTAATCTCCACTGATGCTGCAGCGCTGAAGCAGTGGAATGATAATAGCCTGTTTGTGCTCTGTGTGTTTGTTTGTGCGGCTTACCATATGCATGTGTGTGAAAAGATTGTGTGTTTTCTTTTGAAGGTACCACTTTTTTTGTCCCCTGGTAGAGTCGCACAAACACATAAACCTGTATTCATGCACTTCACCCAATCCTCAACGCTGCCCTGTGGAATTGAGTCACGCATCAGCTGCATAACTGTGAACAATATTCATCTGTTGTGTCTGAGAACACTGTTCAGCTGTTGTGTCTCTTCCTGACCTGCAGCACGTGTTTTTGTTTTTTCCACATCAGCACTGAGCGGGAGGGGTTTATTCAGCTCTGAACCATGAAACTCTTTATGCATTCCAACTCAGTATACTATATATAATACAATAGATTATTTATAATCCTCAAGTTTGATAGCAGTGATACAAATCTAACAACCAATATCACCACAACTTGCAGTAGAGCTTAGGTTTGATAGTCCTTCATCTAATCCAAATACAGTATCATACTTACTAATCAAACTCACCTATTAAATCTGACATTTTTCATTATTTGCAAGAAAGCAAAGCTATATACAACTACAAGTGAAAGATTTTATACACACAGAAATAGATTAACTGTGATGTGGCAAACAGAGACCATGGAATATCACTGAAATTTCATTGGTAGTGATGAGAAATATTGTTGATTGCATGTGATAGGGTGGTAAATACATTTGAGGGTGACCTACACAAGTGGAGCCTGGAATGTCCACGAGATGTCCTCCACCTATAAAGCAACGCATGAAGAGCTAATCGCTTTATGTGTGGACGGGGTTTAATTTGAGCAGAGAGGATGCAGATAGCTTAATCCAGTTATCATAATTGGACTCATGTAGGCATACTATGATATGAAAAGGTTAATAGTTGACCTTTCGACAATGCCTTTGTCATATTTTACTCAGTTTTTGTGTGTTATAAAGCTCACATCCAAAATAGTGACGGTACAAATATGTGATAGGTAAACAGAGGCTTTAAGTGTCTGGGCTAATGTCCAATTATTCAGGGTTTCTGTTGTATCCAGCGGATATCCTAGACTTCTGGTTCCATCCACAGGTCAGTGGTTACGAATGCATTCCTAAAGCTAAATAATCAGCAGACAAAAACTGATGGTTTCAAGATTACATTTCGGTCTTTTGCTGACCACCTGTATAGAACTAAAATTTGCTCAAATGTGATTGGTCAATAGAAGTTGCATTGCAAGTACACTACAAACTCAAGGCAGAGAGCTTCTGCTACCAAAAACTTGTTTTCTTTTCTGAAAACTATCAGCTGATACTCTCTCTAGACAGGTTTCTCTCTTCTCTTTTCACTTGCAAACAGTCTTTGGTCGAGTCCAGTGAGCAGATTGGAAATAACATTAACCAAAAAGACTGAAGTTTCAGAGCTGTAACCCAATTAACATTTCTTAACTACAGTCATGCGAAGAAGAAAGTTTTCACAGGTCAGTCAGTCAGGTAAAAAACTAAATACACTGTTATTGCTTCCATAGGAATTAAGAGGGTTAGTAGCAGCCAGGTGCTGCTACTCATATGCACTTGATTAATTGATCATCATTAAATCATCATCAGCTCTATAAAAGCAGAGGTTTTGGCAGTTTGCTGGTCTATAGCATTCAGCTGTGTGTTAACACAATGCCAAAGAGGAAAGACATCAGCAATGATTTTAGAGATGTAGTCATTGGTTTCTGTGAATCTGGGAAGGGTTATAAGGCCATTTCAAACAATTTAGTCCATCATCCTACAGTGAAAAAGATTATACACAAGTGGAAAATTTCAAGACAGTTGCCAATCTTACTAGGAGTGGATGTCCCAGCAAATTACCCACAAGGTCAGACCATGCAGTGCTCAGAGAAATTATAAAAAAACAAAACAAAACAAAAAAACCTAAGAGCTATATTTCAGACTCTACAGGCCTGAGTTAGCATGTTAAATGATAAAGTACATGAGAGTACAATTAGAAAAAGATTGAACAAGTATGGCTTGTTTGGAAGGGTTGTCGGAAGAAAGTGTCTTCTCTCTAATAAGGAACATGGCAGCACGACTTAGGTTTGCAAAGCTGCATCTGAACAAACTACAAGACTTCTGGAACAATGTCCTTTGGACAGACAAGACCAAAATGGAGATGTTTGGCCATAATGCACAGCACCATGTTTAGAGAAAACCCAGCATATCAGCACAAATACCTCGTACCAACTGTCAAGCATGGTGGTGGAGGGGTGATGATTTGGGCTTGTTTTGAGGCCACAGGACCTGGACATTGAGTCAACCTTGAACTCCTCTGTATACCAAAGTATTCTAGAGTCAAATAGGAGGCCATCTATCTGACAGTTAAAGCTTGGCTGAAATTGGGTCATGCAACAGGACAATGATCCCAAGCACAGCAGCAAATCTCCAACAGAATGTCTGTCTGAAAAAGAAAGGAATCAAGGTGTCGCAATGACCCAGTCAAAGTCCAGATGGCCTGGACCTAAGAAAGGACCTTAAGAGAGCGGAGTATAAACGAATGCCTGCAAACCTCAATTAACTGAAGCAACATTGTAAAGAAGAGTGGGCCAAAATTCACAATGATGTGACAGACCGATAAAGTCATACAGAAAAAAATTACTTTAAGTTACTGTTGCTAAAGGTGGTTCTATGAACTACTGAATCATTGGGTGTACTTAGTTTTTCACGACTGCATAGAGTCTTGTGGAAACTTTCTTTTCCATGACTATATAGCTTATAAACTACCAGCACTGCCTTTAAATGAAAGCTGCAAGGAAAGCTTAATGAACTGGGTGTTTTTCTGACTGGGAACCAGAACCAGAATAGAACTAGTTCTTACAATCCAGCCCTGTTGGGTTGTGTCTTCCTGTTGGTGCTGGCACTCTCTGCTAGAGCCTAATGTGGTGATCTTGGCATGTGTGTGTTATGAATATTCTCCCTATATATCTGGAAAGTAAATACAACTGTCCCTATAATAGCAAGGTAATACTCTGTCTTATATAAGAGGAAAATTACTAAACAAATATTCTGATAATAATCAGTTTTCTTTTTTCTAGCAGAAACCTCCTGTTATCTCGATCATGTGATAACTGCATATCTTTACATTTTAAGCTGCTCATTTTGATTGAGTAATCATTCAAATTCTAAATTTAGTTTGTTTATATGTATAGCCAATCTGGCCAAGGGGCAATCCACATGGATCATTATTTTTAATTAAAAATTGAAAGTAGAGGCCCCAGTCATGCTCTGCAGCAATATGTAATGATTTGTCACCAGATACACTGTTATGCTAATAGACAGACATTCAATTCATATTAAGTATTTTTGGGAACAGTTTTCTAAAAGATTAATTGATATTAGAGAGTGTATTTTCATTTGTTTTTAATAGTTGTGAGGATGAAGATATGGTAATGGGTTTTCGGTGTTGCATTTCTGATCTCTATGTTACATGTGTACAAAATAGATGTAGCTTGGGTCTGTGTTACAATATGTTTTTTGCATTAGTGCCTATATGCTCACATACTCCCTAATCAAATGGACACTGAGATGGCATCTTAGCAGGTGGGTGTCACAGCCCCATGTGACTTGTACTGGAATTCAAGGCTTGGTTCATCTTGTCCATCTACTGCTGTATCTGTGTCTGCAGCAGAGAGCGGGAGCTGTTTTCTCTGTTCGGCCATCCGTCAATCTCTTTCTTGTCCAATGGAGTTTAGCTCATGTCCTGCCACTAAGAAGAGATGGGGTCTGGCTTTGTGTGCACTCCGGCTGCGCCACCGAGCCCTCCGAAACAGGTAGAGGGTTATGAAAATGACGTGTTGGGTGCTGGATTGACAGGACTAATAGGTTGAGTTCAAGACAGTGTGTGAGTACTGGGGTTCAGTTAAGTAAGGCTAAGTTTCCAGATTACGGTCAGTCATTTAATATTTTATTTAAAAACAAAAACATGTAGAATGGAAAAGAATGAGTAATAGTAGGTGATAAAGGCCAGCTGGATTAACGGAATTATTTGTCTAAATAAGGATTTGTATCTGTGCACTGGCTCCATGTTTTTTTTTTTTTTTTTTTTAAAAACATTTTTACCAGGAGAT
>VUQS01013639.1:1383-14543 GCA_015108495.1 Heterochromis multidens
CAACCAAAACAGAAAAAAAAAAAAAACAAAAAAAAAAAAACACACACACACAAAAGTTTTGTGACCTCAGAAAAGCATCATCACTGTTTTTAAATTACACTGATTCAGATTATTTTTTTATCCTAACAACTAAAATAAGTTTATTCATACTCCATAAGGACCACGATTCTAAAGGTCATCCAAAACTGAAGTGCAACTGCCTGAAAGGCATTTTAAATATTTTCTGGGGTTGCAGTACAAATAGTTTGTTTTTATGATAAGCTCAGAAACTGTGTATTTAAAGAGGAAAATGTGGATTTAAGTCTTTAGCGGATGATGTGCAGTGACTCTGCTGTCCTGAATTCACCGAGGAGGTCGTTCTGTTTCTGTCTGTCTAGTTGTGGAGGTCAGACGTGTGTCTGTAATCCTTCTCTGCCAAACAGCACAGAGCAAATCCATGTCTCTGGCTCATCGTCAATGTCCAGGCATAAAAAGGAATCAGGCACCCTCTGTGTCTTTGGAAACTACATGGCTTGAAGTTAAAAGTTTTAAAATCCAATTCTCACATTAACCAAAATCGACTCTCTTCCAATAAAACTGTCTCCAAGGGTAATGCAAGAGCAACTGTTCTCTATAATGCTGATGTGGTGGCTGTGGGTCATAAAATGAAACCATGTTAGTGTAACTGCTGTGTTTACGTGAGGGCCTGTAAATGTCCAGAGCTGCTTTTGGACCATGGAATCCCTGAGAGAGTTCCCTGAAAAACTTCATACCTTCATCACTTTGTTCTGTTTGCATTTACACTAAAACACTAACATGACGTAATTGCCAGCTGATGGTTGGCACAGTAACAACAACAAGATGAAGAAAATCATGAGGTTTCACGATAACCATGGAGTTGGAAAGACAAGGTTTCAGCCAGCAGGCTGCAACTGGCCAAGGAGTGGGTTTGCAATTTAACAAGTAGCACTGTCCACCCACTACAACGTTTAAGTGTGTGTGTGTGTGTGTGTGTGTGTGTGTGTGTTTGTGTGTGTGTGTGTGTGTGTGTTTGTGTGTGTGAGAGAGTGTCACAGATGGAACAGCTGGGGAGCTCTTCACACACAAGTTGATTTGGTCTTTTACTTTCTTGTAATCCTCTTCCAGTTTCTTAATTCTGTCTACATTGCTTCACTGTGTGTGGATACCCACAGTAAGACGTTGAGAATAAATGTAAGGGAAAATGTAACATTTTGCTTTAACAAGTCAAATGTTCCATTTCCTCCAACCAATAAAGCCTGGACTCGACTGTTGGTCCATTTCTTCATGTTTTGTTCCAGTTTTAGAGCAAACTGGGCATACATTGAGTTTTTTTAATTTGATGGGTATCAGCAGACATGAGCAGCTTATGCTTACATCTACACCGGTCATTATACATTTACATTACATAAAAGTGCCTTTTGTGCAAGAGATACCAGCCCTAACGTAGGAACTAAATAAAGCCCCTAAGATTTTAATAGCTCCTAATTTCACAAAAAAAGTAAGACTTCCCCCAAGACTTGTAGGTATTGTAAAAAAGGTCCTCAGGTCTAAAATGCCTCATGTCTGTAACAGTGTCTGCAGGACAGTGATGGACTCACCAAAGTCTGCCAGCTTGAGCTCTCCTCGCTCGTTGATCAGCAGATTTTGTGGTTTTAGGTCTCGATGGAGAACTTTCCTCCGGTGGCAGTATGACAAACCTCGCAGCAGCTGGAAAAGGAAGAGCTGAGGACAGAAACACTCCTACAGTTACAGGAAACTTACTAGTAAAGTGAATGAGCACACAATGCAGTGGAGGGAAAAAAAGATCCAAAACGAGGAAAACACAAAAAAGGCAGACTGAATGATTATGGTTCATCATTATTATGGTTTAAAAATCAACCAGAATCAGAAAAATGCAGTTTGAAACTGCTGTTTGGAGTTCAGTTCAAGTTAAATCAGCAGCAGGTGAGTGACAGGTGAAGCTGACCATCATAGCTGTGAGCAGCATCAGTTTTATTCATCAATCTGTTGTACATGCTAGTCACACAGTAAAATATCATTTAATTTTATTATACTACAAATAAGACATAAAAATACTTCTCACTTTGACATTGTGAACATGGATGACATTTCCACAGTCGTCCAGATACTGTTTCAGATCTTTGTCCTGAAACACATGAACACACACATTAATACAGACCAAAGAAGAATAGGAGTTTGTGCATTAATGTGTGCATTTCTTACCAGATACTCAAACACCAGTGTGAGGGATTTCTGTGTGTGGATGATGTCATGAAGCGTGACGATGTTGGCGTGTTTCAAATCCTTTAAGAGAGACACTGAGGGGCAAAATACAAACATGCTGTCATTAGTACTTCTACTACTGTAGTACCAATAATACTTCTATTTGTTCAGTTTCAGTAATCTGACTCAGCGCAGAATGACTCCTGTCATACAGTATTAGTACTGCAGTACCTTCTCTGATTGCAGTACATGGAGCTCCTTCTTCATGTTCCAGTCTAATTTCCTTCAGAGCCACAAGGTTTTCAGTCAGTTTACTCCGACCTTTATACACTGTAGCATAGGTCCCCTACAGACAGGTGACAGACAGACAGGAGAGGTATGGCATTTTGGCCATGGTAATCTTATTTATTTATTTATTCATTTATTTATTTATTTTGGAGCCAGAAGCGAACATATTACAAAAAAGGGTGGACTGCTAAGTTAGCAGCTTCCGCTAGCTAACTTGGTTAGCAATGTGCACTTATAGACAATAAAGGTGCATCATACAGAAGAGCTAAGATGCTAATTAGTGCCAACATAAATCAAATTATACTAGTTTTACTCACTGACAAAAACTAAAGAAGACCAAAGGAGGACTATGACACTTCATTCTAACCTATCATTCGATTCTGTTCTATAGTATAATGTCTCATAGCTCCAAAAGGAATGTTGTAGTATAGATTTCTAATGTCAGCTTAGAATCATCTGTCACAGTACAATGTACATGTAATGGAATGTCATCACATGGTAGAATGTATCAGTGGCTCAGAATGGAGTGTCACAGCATAGAGTGGAATGCCATTGGCTCAGAATGGAGTTCTATACCTCAGAATGGACAGAATGAGTGTCACATTAAAGTGGGGTTAAAGTGGGCTGGAACGATCCAGAATGGTGTTCCGACACATTCAGTTAACGAGTTATTAAATCGGATGGGCAGTCAAGTAAAATCATTTTTATGTTCTATTGTTGCGTCCAGTTCATTCCATGGAGACAGTGAAGTCACCACATCGCCCCGCCTGCACACATCCTTTCCTTCCCCCTGTTCTGGTCCCTGTCATGAGTTCTTGCTGCAGTTGTTATTAAAGTTGCTACAGAGGGAGGCTGAGCATAAACAGAGTAACTTTTTTGAAGTGGCAGATCATTTTTAACAGCTCAACAAATATCACCAAACACACAACGTTTCAGTGCCGGCTGGTACACAATGTGTCTGCTAGCTAAAGGCAAAGTTGCTGCATTTTCCATGTAGAGAAAAAAAAGGTTAATCTGTGAAAATCTTACTCTGAGGTGAGAGAGGAAAATGAGAGATAATTGTTTGAAGGCTAAGGACTGCTGAGCAAGTGACACTTTTAATAAAAATGGAAATTTAAATCTTTTTTTTTTTTAAATTCAGATAGTGGGTTTGTCCGTGACGTGTTGCTGAAATTATCTGGTTATTTCATATTGTAGAGTGGCTTAATAAGCAAATAGAAGACAATAATTTCATGTTATTTAAAGGTTATACAGGACAGTGAGTGCAGGCAAAACTGGCGGACTATGTTGCAGACTGTGTTATCCATGGTCCATTGTAGCAACAGAGACATTATTACAGAGAGAGAGAGAGAGAGAGAGAGAGAGAGATGCCACTGAAATGATCATGAATTGAAATATTCAGAAGAATTGTGTAACAGCAAAGATGGAGGTAGAAGTATAACTTTCAAAGGGTAAAATTTCTGCAAACCTTTACATGCAGTTGTTTCATCCCATCAGCCACTGAAATAAAAGTTAATCTAGAAACATTTTTCAAAATAACTGCCAAAATAAGTGCCCAGATTTGTTTCAGCAGCCATAAAGATGTTCTTTCCCAATTCCACCTTCATACTAGCTTTATAATGGTTAGGGTTTCAAAGGCAGCCATGATGAAACATCAGAATGGAGTGCAGTCATTATGCAAATGTACTGTTTATAAGGTTGGGGAATCCTGCAGTCAGCTGAGACTGAAGAAGTCACTTGGATAAGTTGACGAAACGTTTCTCCCACTAAAAGCGCTACGTCCAGATGAACAGATTCAGCTTTTTGGGATTCTTTTACCTGGATTATTGAGCATGCATCAATAGATTTTATGTTTTTTATTCAACAGATTCAAAGCTCTGTCTAACATGAAATAATGTGACCTCACCTCTCCCAGTTTGTCCAGCTTGATGTAGGTCTCCAGTTTCCCGAAACCAATCTCTGACTGCATGCAAAGAGGCAGACAGGAGAGGGTTAAAATAACCTTCACTGGTACACTAAATACAATAAACACAATACAATAAACATCCTGAATTATTATAATAGAATCAGAAACTGTTTTCACACATCCACTGCAGCCCTGAACTTTTCTTGACATCACGCAGCAGATATGCAGTCTACAGCAGTGAACCTGTCTGAAGCAGAGTATTTCCTGCTGCGTGCTACATGTGAGAAAGGACAGTTGTGGAAAACATCCCGACCAATTCTTCCAAAATTGTCCGACGCTCGTGTGTGAAAACGGATAGAGTAGAAGCAGGTACACATACCAGAGACACTCTGCGCAGCCGCCTGCTGATTGGCTGCTCAAACAGAGCTGGACCAATCACACTGAACTTCTCCAGGTAATCATCTGGAAGACGGATGTCGGCTGGTAATGACAGACGTTTATTGATGTCCTGAAACGGAGTGAAGAAACCCTCGGGTCACTACAACAGAATTCACGTGAACATTCACCTTCATTCTTCACAGGATCTGACAGTTTATTTTAGTCAACAAAGGCCTTTAAGCTTTAAATACTGAAGGAGAAAAAAGGCTGATGACTGCATACAGTCCACACCTTTAACTGCCAGAAAATGTTCAGTCATCTTGAAAATAACTGTATTATTTTAAGATGAAATGTCTGCATTTGATCTTAAGTACCACTAAAAACAAAAAAGGATAGACAGCACTAGAAATGCAGGCCCTGAATGCAACCTGTGACCACTGCAGCAACAGGGATCACACCTGATTCCTGTTAAAGCTGGTTGAATGAGCGAGATTATAAAAGAACCCATGAACTCCACAGCTGCTTGTTTTGCTCTGGGTCTAAAGGCCAACATGGTGAGGAATCCACCTGAACCTGAGCTTTAATGCAGCAGCAGAGGTTAGGATCTACAAGAAGAGCCAGGCTATCATTAATGGAAAAAGATTACACCATGCACAGTTCACTCTTTCTCTGCCTCACACTGACAAACAAGGATTAACTGTGAAACTGGTGTCAGTGACAGACACAGAGATGTTACATAAAGCCGACCTCTACAGACAAAACGGCACAATGAAGCTTAAAAAAATAAATATAAAAGGGTTGATGAATTCTTTGATCAGATAGAATAAGAGTCTGGCATGTTTGATGCACCTGATCAGAACCACCAGTGACTGCAGAGGTGGACTGTGCTGACAGGGAGCCTCAGGGGGGAAGGTATTTACATACTCTGAAAATGAAACTCAGGATTCTTTTAAAGAACAATCTGAAATTATGAGCTGGATAAAGTCTGTCCCCTGACCTAAATCTATCAGAACACCTTTAGAGGATTTTAAAACAGAAGGGAGAGAAACAAAACCTCTGGCAAGGAGTCAGAACATCTGTCCACAGATGTGTGACAGACTGGCATCACCCATTAGCCAGGGGGATCACATCTGTCTGCAAAAACAAAAGCCCACATAGAAAATAAAAGGATCTCACTGATGAAAGTGGACTCACTGTAACTGCACTCTAACCTGTTTGTTTTTAAATGAGACACCAGCTCAAATAGCCTACACTTTAGGCTGACATTACTGTAGTCTATCAAGTCATTTACTGCTTTATTGAGCACTTTACACCAATTCATCGAGTCTGGCACTGAAACAAAGACATTTTGGTCATTCATTCCTGGACCAGTCTCCATCACAACTGTGCGTCTGTACCCAGAGGCAAGCTGAGTCTTTCTGAGTCTTAGGCCAAATTTATTCAGATAACTCCACCAACGACATCTAAAAGGTGAACTCAAGCTTGTTGACATATTTGGGGAGCTGCAGGCTAGACGTCTTTAATGCAACTTGGCATCTGACAAGTATTAATGGTAAACAAACATAAGACATCATCTCAGTCAGAGCAGACAGTGTACGCTGTGTGAAGGGACTCTGTCAGAGAAGAACTGATGCAGCAACAATGCAGCACTCTGGTTGAGCATGATGGGTTTGATATGGACTGAAGAGGCCACAACAACTCTCAAACCAGACTTAGTTCTATAACCCATTTGGCTGAAAATCTTCCTTTGGAAGGAATGTAGCCTGAAGAACACACAAGCTGAAACACCTACATCCAAAAAACTCGACAGCCAGAAAACAACCAGCCAGCAGTTGCAGAAAAAAAAAAAACCTGTAACAAATAAAACCAACAAACCAAAGGGGCAAAAAGCTAAACCAAACAGGTACTAAGGGGACTAAAGGCTTTGCAGAAAGGATGCTGATAGAGTCTAATGGGTGCTCATTAAAAACAGGGAAATATCCCATCTTCTCTGCTTTACTCTAGTAAGTTCCTGAGTGTTTGTGTACCTCAGTAGAGATCTTTTTGTTCCTCATTCTGACTTTAACTGGACTCTGAACGTCATCTGAAGAAGAAGCTGGATCACTTTCTCCATCTGAGCTCATTTTCACATCTTCATGGACGATCTCTGAAAATACACAAATAACAGTCACACACACAAAGCGTTGAGCAGGCCTTAATTTCCCCATATCACAATTTGATCAGGCAACCATGGGATGCACCAAAACAAGGCCAATCTACAGAGGCCCCACCCCACAACTCATCCCTGAAGTCCCATGTCCAGGCACGACAGGTCAGAGCTGTTTTGGTGGCATGACTCACAACTAACTCTCCTCTGCAGTACTGTCAAAAACAGGAATATCCAGTCTCAGAGTGATACGGAGAACACACTCCATTGTATCTGTCACTTCCAGGCTGGACTACTATAATTCATTATTATGAGGATGTACCAATACCTTTCTGAAAAGCCTCCAGCTGATCCAAAATGCTGCAGTAAGAGTACTAACGAGGACTAGAGAAAGAGATATTTCTCCCATATTAATTTCTCTTCATTGGCCCCTTGTGAACCCTAGTATAGAACTTAAAATCATTTTGTTCACATACAAAGTCCTGAATGATCACAATCCATCATATCTTAAAGACCTACTAGTATCATATTACCCCAGCAGAGCACTTGTCTCTCAGATTGCAGGCTTACTTGTGGTTCCTGCAGACAGAGAGGCAGAGCCACACCATTCAGTTCTATGATATGCCATTCTATACTGCGACAGTCCGTAGAATTAGAGGCAGAACCTTCAGCGATCAGGCTTCTCTCCTGAGAAACCAGCTCCCAGCTTGAGTTCAGGAGACAGACACCCTTTCTACTTTTAAGATTAGGCTTCAAGCTTTTCTTTTTGAAAAAGCTTACAGTTAGAGTTGGATCAGGTGACTCTGGAACTTTTCTTGGTTACACACTGAGAACCTGTCCTCTGCAATTGAATGTCATTAATTTTGTGTCTTCTGTCTCCCATAGTGCACTCTCCCCTCTGGTCTGTCTCTGCCTGTATGTTTCTGCAGGCATCTCTGGCTCAGCACCACCAACCTGCTCAGTATTTAATGTTATATTGTTTGCCATCTCTCTCTGCTCTTCTTCTCTCTCTGCTTTCCTGTCACTACTTCCGGTTGCAGCAGATGGCTGCCTAAGCCTGGTTCTGCTGGAGGCGAATTCTTATTTCTCAGTTCAGAGAGCAGATGTGCAGCACAATGCAACTTTTTAGTGGCTACACCTGCAGCACATGTTCTGCGTAGTCACAGGCAAAACAAGTCTGCGAAAATTTTGGAAAGAAATCTGCGTTCTGTCATCACTTTAGGGACAAAGCACAGACGTGTGAAAGCTCAGGTCTTTTACTGAGTTTGTGTGACATGAGTAAGTAAGCATCTACAGAGTAGACTTTGTAAATTTACTAGGCAACAGGGAGCTGGCACTAAAAAAATAATGTCAATGTTAGGGTAATTTCCTGTATATCAGCAGTTAAAAAAAAAGAAAAGAAAATACAAACACTATTTCTTTGTAAAATGACCGTGCACACAGTGTGTAAAACAAAAAATATTTTGACTGGTCTGTTTTTATGTTTATGAAGTGAATCTCTGCAGCACATACACACAACTTATACAACCCCAGTGTAGCCACTTTCATTGATTACAGTAGAAGTGTAATGTTGCAGCATTCAGTCTGCCAGTGGTCTGCATGCCTAACACATTCAGTGAAGCCACGGGGCTGTTTGACTGTTGTCTGGTGGTGCTGCACTGAATTTAAATCAAGAGGAACATCTCTCTTACTGTTACAGCGTTCAGATTTAAACTAACCAGTTATGACTTAATTCCCGTTTCACAGACAAGAACTGGTCTGTGCTTTTACTTCAAAGGAGAAATTAAATTTAGTTAGATCTTAAAAAAACATCACCAGTTACACTCCCCATCTAAAACAAAAAAACTCTTTACATTTTCAAGCATACAGCAAAGAGCCAATTCCACTACTATTTTAATGTGGAGAGATATGTAGTATATGATTATACTGTATATACTGAGTACATGTATGTGTGTGTAGTAGTACAGTACTTGTGCATGTACATGTATTTGCAGTATTAGTACCCAGTCTGGTGGTGTGGTTCAGGTAGGAGCTCAGGCTGCGTCCAAGGCCTCTGGGTTTCCTCAGTGAGGTGCTGTACGACTGAAGTAATGACTGAACTGAAGAGGATGAAGCTCGAACCTTCAAACCTCCAGAGGAACGAAGAGACACCACCTCTGAGGGGAGAGATGAAGGGGCAAAGGGAGGGTAAGGGAGGGAAGGATGATGGAGGGGGCAGGGAGGATGATGGAAGGAAGGGGGTGTAGAAGGGTGATGGAGGGATGAGGGAGGCATCAGAGGAGGTGAGGGGTGGAGGTGGGGAATGGTTGGTTGATTTAGAAGAAAAAAAGAAGAGAAGAAAGTGGGGTTAAAGGAGAAAAAAAAAAATCAAATTAAACAAGTGTTTGATTCATTGATTGATTGACAGGTCCAAGAGGCAACCAATCAAAATCACAGATCCAATCAACCAATCAGATCAGAGGGAGGAATCAGGCAGGATGTGTCAGGAATTAAACCAGCAACCTTCCAGTTACCAGTCTGCTGTGTGAGCTGCAGACCAGTTTACAAAGCTGGTTAGCAGCTGGTTAGTTCTTGACTGTTTTAACTGGGGCTAATTTTAATTAATTACCTATATTTTAAAAAAAAAAGGGGGGGGGGGAATAAAATGAATAAATATATTTTATTCATGTTATTTACATATTAAAGCCTTCAGCCAATCAGGGCAAAGTTCTGTCATCACAGAGGTGGTTCCCTATTGGGGGAGCCGGAGGAAAATAACTGCAGCACTGGTCTCATAACTGCAGCCGCCAAGCTCCCGCCAGGTTATGTCATCATGTGACATAGTGACATTGTGCAGCACCAGCGAATGTGAGACAAATCTGTAACCAGCATGCATCACATTAAGCCAGCGCTGCACAGCTGGTCATCTGATGGCCTGTACTACAACATAAGTTCAACATACCCAGAATATCTTTTGCTTATCTGGCTTCACTTTCTCTAACATTCTCAATCCGACTAAGCAGTCACACAAAGGTGGTCATCAACTCGATAAGCTTTCCAATCTAGTTATGAGTGAGTTCACGAGGCTGTGATAATCCGCTGGGAGCATGTGACCAATCACAAACACGGACAGGTCTACTGGCAGCAGAGTGGCATATTTTCAAAGAAGAGATGACAATAATATTAGAAAAATACACAGATATAATAAACATGATACAGCTGCTGTGGTTCAAGGAGAAGTGTGTGATAGGAAAAGCACTGAATAAACTCCATTTAAAGCCAGGAAGTAAAACTGGCAAAAGAAAAAAAGAAAAAAAAAGTGGTGGTTAAGGACATTAAACATGGTGAAAGTTGCACAAAAAAAGTGAAGTGAGTGCATGTACAAGTTATCCTGTGAGCCAAAAGGGGTTTTTTTCCATTCTTGGCACTGTGTGACATCAGAGAGAGTGGATATCCCTACGGGTCACCTCAGGCTACAAACAGAAAAAAGCCCGACCCACCTGCAGTTAAAAGCTTTTGTTTGTCATTCAGAAAGCTTGTTTACAACTGCTGATGAACTGAGGGACTGCAAGGAGCAGTAAAGGATAAACAATGATTACTTTTACTGTCACTCACACTAAGCTACTGCAATAGAATCTGAGATTAAAAATAAAGTGTAAAATGAGCATAATGTGTCTCCTTTAATAGACTTATCATTGCAGCATGGGTAGATCCGACTAGAATTACAACTGGGTATTGCATTAAATTAACGTGTTGCTTCGCTGTTTCCTTATGATGTGTAAAAACAGCATTAGCACTAGTTTCTGCCCTGGGCTTGTTGAACTATCTGAGAACAAATGAAAACATAATTGGTAAGTAGGCAGGCTTGCAAATTTCAAATAAGATTTAAAACATTTAAATTCTCTGTTTTAGGATTATGCTACTATAAAACTTCAGAACAGTGAAATGCTTTAAAACTTGGTGCAGCCAGCAGGAAAGAAAGGGAAGAAGGGAACCAATTTCCCTCTGCTGAGAACCCGCATGTCTCATCAGTGCTCCTCAGGGAACCACAATGGGCTTAAAAGTCTCTGCCCACCAAGGATCAACACATCTTCTAGGAATGGTGATCGCTCATCGCTCATCGCTCATCTCAAACACAACCTGCACCTGAGCAGGCCAGGTGTGTGGCATAAGTTAAAACTACCATGCTAAAACTTAAAACCCAGCATTAAACCTGAAGCTAAGCCCCACAGGCCTCTGATCACACCTGACAGGATTACCTGAGTCGCTGTGTGACGTTGCTTCCTGAGTGATGGTGTCACTCAGCGTCCTGTCCCCTCCCCCTGACCCGCCCCTCCCCAGAGTGAGTGACAGCTGCCGTTTGATCTTCCTCATCCTCTCCATTAGCGGGGGCCGGGGAGGCAGAGGGGGGCGTGACGCCGAGGGGGGCGGGGCAGCCAGCCTGGAGACCACACCTGGACAGGTAAAAAGAAAAAAATAGGGGACCAAAATGTAATCATCACAAAAAGTAGGAAACGCCTGAACACCTCAACATCTGACTCATCATACCTGAATTAGTAGACATGTAGATTCATCTCACCTGGACATCATCACGAAAATCACTCATCTCACCTGCAAACCCTTCTCATCTTTACATCACTGCATTTAGGTTCATCTCACCTGCATGTCATCACCTGATACTAAAACTGATCACACTGAACATGCAGGTGGAGAGCTGCATATCCACAGGTGAGCGTGATGTCACTCAGTGCTGATGAAAAGAGTCAAAGCGACTAAGAGCGTAACACCTGGCTGACAGCTACCTGACGGATGCGTTACGTCATTGCCCGTGGTTGTGACGCCACAGGAATTGAAGCTACGTGTCTGTCACTGTGGCAGCTGTTGTTTCTGTTCTGCTGCTCCGGGTGTCGTATCTCCGTGGACCTGCCTACGCCTGTGTGTTTCTGTGTTGGAGTGCTGAGGACGGGAGCCGTGTATTTCCTGCAGTAAAACGTCCTCCTCACTGTTATAAATAGCAGCGGAGGCGGAGCGGCTGCTGCTCCCGTAACGATTCAGTCACCATTTGATAAAAACGGTTTTCCGGTTATACGCGAGGACCGGAGGTGACCGTTACTCACCGGGATGGTTTTTCCCGGTCTGTTCCGGGTTATCCGTGGCTCGGTTCAGTCTGACGGCTTCTCGGATCTTCCTGGCTCCCAGTAATCTGCAGCCATGTTGCTGCTCCGCTCAGCTCCGCTCCTCCGGTGCGTCCTGACGGAGACGCTCACGGCACCGTCAGTGACGTCACAACCCGGCACATGTCCCCGCCCCTTTTCGTTTCTGTATATTTTTTTTGTTTTAAATAATATGTAAACATGTTGGTGATACAAACATAAAAATACCATAAAAACAAGCAGGAATCAAAATAAACAATTTCAGCTAAAAACAAACAAACAACAAAGTCCATTTAAATTCCATAAACAAGAACTCTGTTGGATGTTTGCGATACAAACGAGGATTTTATTTAAAAATAAGAAGTTACACCGGGATATGAGGCATATCTTTAATACTGTTACTAAATAAAAAGTTAAATAATCACTTGTTACTAGCAGCCTGTCGCAAAATCACTATTTGTTCCCATTTCTTTAGTTGACTCTATGAAAAATACCAAAGATAACACAGTTTGACAGGCATAAAATAGTATTTTTGATCCATTAAGCTGATTCCCAAAGAGTTATTTGCTGAAAACTTGGCATATCGTGGCATGATTCACAGTGTGTCCTTAAAAGTTTGAGTGAAGTGGCAGGCTCAAAGTCATGTCCTTAGGAAATGGAAAAATTCACCAAAGACCTGACACTGGACCTGACAGACATATCTGCTCTTTCAGTTGATCCATCTGCTGTACACTGAAGCAGAAATGGTCTCAGGGGAAGGTGGCTGTCAAGAAGCCATTCTTAAGGAAGGGAAACAGGGAGGAAAGGCTGAGATATGCCAAATTACACAAGAACTGGACTGAAAATCAGTGGCAACAGGTCTGATGAAGTTTGGTTCAAATCGCCATTAATATGTACAGAGGAGGTCAGGAGAGAGGTGCAACAGTGAGTGTCTACAGCCATCTGTCAAACATGGTGGAGGTTCTGTCCTGGTTTGGGGCTGCATTTCAGTGGAATTAAGAACAGAGAGAAGTGCCAACAGCTTTTGATTCACCATGCAATACCATCTGTGAAGTATGATTGGCTGCGGCTTCATTTTTCATCATAA
>VUQS01013640.1:5702-17505 GCA_015108495.1 Heterochromis multidens
TTTGGCCACAAAAAAAAAAAAAAAAAAAAAAAAAAAAAAAAAAAACCACCACCAAAGACCCAGATATTAGAAAATGCACAAATGTTCATATTTAAGAACCTGATATAATTATTGTTTATCAGTTATTATCTTTAAATGAATATGCAGAATCTGTAGGCAGAGGGACCAGGTTGTATCAATGGGGAGCTTACAAGTTTCCATATGTAGTCATTTTGTACTCTGAGTAGTATTTACCTATCATGTTTGGACTTTGGCTGTATGCAGGTCTGTGCGGGGAGCAATCTTGAAACCACTAGCTACTGCCTGATTTTATCAGCATTCATATTTGGGCTGTAAGAAAATGATCAGTGCACTGTAGAGTCTTGGCCCAGATATCTGTTATCTGGACACCCACTGTCTAACCCAGAAACCCTAGAACTTGACCCAAGAGGCTAACTTATCAGACCATAGCTGATGCATTCCCAGATTGTTAGGGTCCCAACAGCTTTTTTCCTTGAGGATCCCTCAGAAGAATGCCCACTGATTACAGCCTCACAGAGGCTGGTTGCCAGTTCTTTTTTTTTTTCTTTTTTTTTTATTAAAATGTAGTCAGTAAACACACATTGATGTCACAAGAGAAAAAAAATCTAGAAAGGACCTGAAGCTGTGTTGGCTAAAACTGTGATGTGTTCACTTTTGAGGCTTAAACAGATAAATAGTTAGGCTGTGTGTGTGTGTGTGTGTCTACTGTTACTACTGCACCCATATATAACATAAAAGAAACATAAGAAGAAGAAGAAGATACAAAGCATCTAATGCACCTGAATCTTTGCTGTTACTCATGTTGAAATACATCTCATCTGAACACAAGCTGCTTTGGTTGTTTATCTGCAGCACCAGAGTGAACTCTAGTGACATGAAAACACGTGCCGGTGACATGGCTGTCATGTTATTATCTCAGGAGGAGATGCACGTACAGAGCAAGACCTCACATACCTGAAATGAGGCAATTTAAAGACAACAACCTCAAGTAGCTGTACACATAGTTCCCAGAAAACAGCAGCCAGACACTGGCACAATGAAAAATATAGTGTGTGTGTGTGTGTGTGTGTGTGTGTGTGTATGGAGGGTGCCTTATACTGACATTGAGAGTCAAACAATTGCACAGTGTCTCCTGACACAGGTCAGTGAAAGACAAGCTGCACGCAAAGATAAAGACGGATATGGAGAACGTGTGTATGCTTGATATTTATTGAGAGCGTTTGACTTTGGTTCTGGCCTGTGCAGTTTCTTCCTGAAAAGTGTAAAGAGCTCTGTTGCCACCTGCTGGGGAAATGGTGTGACTGAAGCCTGAACAGAACTAATGTGTTTTCCAGATGAGGGCAAAGCACATCTGCAGGGTTCACTTCAGAATTTCTAAAATCTGTGGACAAGCCTTTGTTTAGCTTGAAGCTGCTTTAACCAATATTTTAAGCTCACACTGTATCAAATGAATATGAGGATGTGAAAGATTTTTAGATGATGTTTTTGATTTGCTATTTTGAACCTTTTTCCGTTTTGGTTCCCTCTCACTGCCATCATTCACCCGGTTTCCCACAGCAACTGTTTGGTTTCCAGTGACTCAGTAGGGAAATAGCAGGCTTTTTAGCTGTCAATTGTTGCCAAGTTCTGTAAAGATGAAAAGCTGCAGATACGGGTGATAGTTGTCTCCTCCGGCTATGACAGGAAGAGCAGCGCTGTTCACATTTTCCAATTGTTTTGTCATTATTGATTCATTCATTCTAAAATTATCAATTTCAGCTCCTCTAAAAATACACACACCGGGCACTTCATCAGGTTTGACTCCCTTTTGCCTTCAGAATTGCCCTAATTCTTCATTGCATAGATTCAACAAGGTTCTGGAAACATTACTTAGATTGCTGGCTTTTCTCCTCTGACCTTCATATTATGCATTTTCTGTTATAAAACTCAGTGATTGCTTAAATTCATATCTGCTGGGCAATCACTAATAAAAATACGAAACATGTCAGTCTAATTTGTTCTCAAAATGTATTTCAAAAAAGCCAAAAAGAGGAAGAAGAATGTATGTATTTATGTGGCAAAATTTGAATTCCTGAATTCTGAAACCACATAGCGAGTACATTTGTGTATTTTGACACTTTGTCTTATCTGTGTCCACAAACATATGTATATTTACCCTAAAATTATCACGCTAACATTAATATTATCAAGAAGCAGAGGTTACTCCTTATAATGATAAGTAATAGCTGAAAAATAAACATCAAAACTGTGGCTGTCTTTGCATCTGTGCATATATGGAGCTCCAGCAGGTTAAAAGCATGTCTTGGGTTACTTTATTTTATTCTATTTTATTTTTTCCTGTAGGTGTATGAGTTTCTCTGAAATTGCTGGCGACATTAATTCCCATTTTGAGGAGGGCACACAGCCCTTGAGGAATCTCAAATCCGCTAAACAGTCTTGAGGATTTGTTTGTTCACTGCGATGCCACTAGATGTCATACAACCAAACACCAGCTGCAGCTGCTGATACAACTGATACAAGACAGAGTATTTCTCCATCTATTAGATCTCATACATCCAGTTTAATAGCTAGTACACGTGCGGATAGTGATCGCGCATTTCATCAATAATTCCGAGGGTAATTCAAGAAGAAAACAATCAAGTGTTGAGATCCGTACGGCACTGGGACCCCGGCGGTGGCGGCGCGTACTGCTCCTCAGTCGTGCTTCGGTTCAAACCGGATTAAAAAAACGGGCCAGTGAGTGCGATCACCGATCGCCGATTAGCGCATTAATTGAGCCCATCAACCAATCGTTCGGGCGCGACCGTAGCGCCTCGCCCGCCGCATGACCTCGAGAGTGACGCGTCTCTCCGATGAGAGGGCGGAGGGAAGAGCGCTGGAGGAGATGCGCATATCTGCAGGTCTCTAGCGCTGTCGTAAAACAAGTGTCGGGAGCAAGTGAGCTCAAATTAAAGCGATGCCAGGAGTAACCAAGTACAATTTAGTGGATGACGCGCACGATTTGAGGATCCCCATGCACAACGAGGAGGTGTTTAAGCATGGGGTCTGCTTCGAGGCAAAGGTAAGGACCCTCTGCAACAGATTGTACTTTCTGGGGGGCGGGGTGGACATTTCAGGCTTGAAGACCAGCGAATCATAATATGCTAAACACTATTATGAGAGCTACTTAGGTTTCAGATATCGTCTTATTTTGCATAATTGTGTGTATTAGTTGATGGTTGTGTTTTCTGACCTCGTAATGATTTTATCTTTAATTTCCCTTTATGACTTTGGCATTTTTTTATTTTCATAATCGTATCTGAAGGATATGGTAAAGTTTTGGTTTAATTTACATTGAGATGAATGAGAGCCGTTTATTTTCGTGTTGACTGCACTGTGAGAATTGCTGAACAGTCCTCTGACAGTCTAGACATTTTTGATACCTAAAGTTTTACTATTTGGTCTATGGTCTGCACTAATAGTAGGCTGCAACTAACATTTATTTTCAGTTACTAATTAATAACATGATTCGGTCTAAAAAATGACCAACAGTCACATAACCACATTTTTAATGTTCTGTAATGTAAGAAGACAGTTAAAAGCTGCAGATTCCCAAAGCTGAGAAGGTAAAATCATCTGTTTGCCATTTGCTTGAAAAAATAATGTACAGTGTAAATAAATTTGTTATGTAATGGTCTTCTTATCCAAAACTATTAAAAAAATCAAACTGTTGACACTGGTACAATCGAAAGACGAGACATTGTGTCAACCCAGCACTCCCCAAAGTAATAATTTCCTCAAAATTGCCCATCTTTAAACCTTTCTTTTACATTTTGCAGTACATTGGCAGTTTGGAGGTGGGCCGCCCCGGGAGCCGAATGGAGATAGTTGCAGCAATGAGGAGAATCAGAGTAAGATTTCCCTGAACCACACACTTCACCCCTGTGACAAAACCCACTTTAAAACACTGATGGCGTTAGATGCTTGCTAAACATTTTGTCTCTCTTTGTGCACGTTCTTCGGAAGTTCCTTTCTGCACTCAGCATCCCTCTATACACATAAATGACCTGTCTGTGTAAAACTACACACTGGGCAGATTCAGTGGGCTGTCAGAAGCAGTTTAAATCAGGGCAGGATTCATAGGGCAGCTTAGATTTTCTAGCTGAGGAGAGATACGGAACACAGGGATACGTTTGATGCCATTAGAACAAACAACATCCCTCAAGCCTCCTTTCGTTTAGACGAGACAAGGCCACTGGAAACAATGCGTGGCCTTGTCATTAAACATCACTGCAGTGTTACAGAGACATGCAGGGAGGAAAGGATTGAGCTGCTTGTCAGCTGTTACATCTAATCTAACAACCAAGTTTATTGTGTCACTCGGAGATCGGCCACATCCCCAGTGACACCCAGGAAAGACTTAATCCTGATCCCTGGCGTACAGTGCTGGATAATGGCCATTTGATCGCACTGGCAAAGATGTAGTGATGCTGTGTGTTTGGATTCCCCTTCTATTTTCAGACATCTCAATGGTCTCTCGGTGTGTGTGTGTGTTTTTTTTTAAAGATTTTTACAGATTTTAAGAAAATAGATTCTGCAAGTGACAGACACATTCAATAGAGCAGCTCAAATGGAAAAAAGAAATCCACACAATGCACAAGGCAATCCAAAAGCTGAAAGCTTGCCTCCTGCATTGTACCTTTTATTCATCTGTGCTTAACCAGACAAATGTTAATTTATTATGAAGCTCCGATCTAAAAGCAGAGATTGTGAAATGCTTTTCTCCAAGTCTTTGAAATAAACCGATAATAAGGAGGCAAAAAGAGACAAATGATGAAAATACAATAAAAAATGATTGTAAATGTGTGTGGGATTAAAATGAATAACATAAAAGCAGGTTTGAAAAACAGTCAGGCTGTTTTTGAGCACTGTTATCGCACAGTAATTAATAGTCTCTGCTTCTGGGGAAGACAGACTGTGAATTTTCAAAAGCTAACTTGTCCTTAAAGCACTCACAGTGTCTTAGTGGTAAGACAAGAGGTGAGTTGGCACAACCTGTAGCATTATTTTGTTCAGGGGCGGTTTTAGTGTGACTTCGTTTCAGGCTCATGTGCGTGAAAACGTGGCGCGAACGCTTCATCTCCCTCTGACAGCAGCGTGTGCGGAGATGGATGGCCGTGGTTTATGCAGGGCTACATTAGTCTGGATTGTACACACACACACACACACACACACACACACACATCAAGGGATCAATGTCCTTCACCTGAGCATCTGCAATCCAGCCTGCATGTGGGAAAAAGAACTCACACAGCAACAACCAGATACATTAACAGGACAAACCAGATGACAAGGACACAGGTCACAGGCTTATATAGATAAACCTCTTTGGTTATTTCAGGACTAAAATCACCCATGTCTCAAGTTTCTGATGAAACTACAAGAAAGCTATGTGTTGTTATTTTTACACAAACCAAAGGAAACTTGACAGAGAATATCCAAGTCTGCCGCGCACACTGGGTGACGGTTCGTTCACTGGCGGGTGATTTCGTCAAACTTCATCTGATCAATTAATCATCTGATGTTGGACTTTGTGTTTTCAAAGCCAAACATGTTATTTCATACAAATCTTGTTTTTTTTTTTTCTTCTTACATCTTACGACTATAAGATTTGCAGTCCGAGCCTGCAGTGGCAGCAGAGGATACACTATTAATCAAGCAGAGGGATGAAAGTGCCCCACACATGTCTGCCTCCCTCTGGGAAGTTGGCCTTTGAAAACTTAAACAGCTCCCAGAAAGAGAAACTGACAGTTTCTCGATGTTTACGCCATCCCAGTTTTCCTCTGAGAAGAAGACGGTCAAAAAAAATAGCCCCTCTCTGCGTGATTCCTCCGCCTCATAAAGAGCTCCTTCTCAGCAGGACCGTAAATATATTTAATGCTAGTCAGACCGTGTAGTACAGTAATCAGTTTGGTTTGATTCAACATTTGGATTTGTTGTTTATTCTATCTATTCTTCCTTCACAGTACGAATTCAAGTTGAAGAACATCAAGAAAAAGAAGGTCAACATTGTTGTATCTACTGATTGCGTCAAAGTGATTTTGCGCAAAAAGAAGAAGGTCAGTCTCGTACAACTGTATCTGATTTCTCATTTTTATTGTTTTTACACCTTGAATTATATCTTTTTTCTTTACAAGAGTCACAGTTGTCACTGTGAACTCATGTGATTTTTGTCTTGCAACAGAGAAAAGGGTGGTCATGGGATGAGAATACCATCTTGGTGACACAGGATCCTATCTACAGGTGGGCCTTCTTGACTGTAATAAAGTGTTCATATTATTATTATTATTATTATTATCTATTTTTTCTGGTCTACTAGAATATGTTTACATGCCTAGATGTTCAAAAAGCAAGTCCTTTCTCTCATGCTGTGCAATGCAGCAGCACCTCTGTCTGAAAGGCTTCATTTTAGTACCTGTCTCCTTAAGCGCACATTCTGAAAAGTCCAGTCCTCTCCTGGTGGTCATTTGACGTGACAAAAGCAAAGAAACGTGGGTGTCAGCTGCCACCATAAAACATTAGCCACATCGAAAATGAAGCCTGTGTGTGACTTTTAACTTTTCTCTGAGTGATGATTTTACTTTACCAAAATCAGTGTAGTGACTTCACCTTATGGGATTTTGTCAGACAATGTTGCAGTTAAAAAAAATTAAAAATCAGGACATTAGCAGTGTAGAGCAGCAGATTGATACAGATTTGGAAACTTGGCTGCTTTAAAGTTGAAGTATGAAATGCAGTTTAGGGGTTGATACATTTGGCTTGCACATGAAAGATCCTTAGTTCAAGACCAGGAGGAGACACAGACCCAGCCTCAAGCTAGTGTACTCCTCGTGCTAGTCCCAAGCCTGGATAAACTCTTTAGATGTTGTGAGTGTAAAAGAATCAGTTTTTCCTTATTTGGCTTGCTTTGATATGGCTGAGAATTTCTAAGTGCAGCACTATATTACATGGTGATGTAAATAAGTCACGGAAGAAAGGTCTGGATTACAAAGCAAGGTCGTTCAGGCTGTTTAGTAGTAGTGTTTTCTATTGAGAAACAATTACATAGCAGGGAGAATGGGGAAAAAATGAGCACTTCAAATCAAAAACCAAGCAGATGTTAACCATCTCAATCAAACACGTGTTTTCTTGCCTCAACAGGATCTTTTACGTCTCACACGATGCTCAAGACTTAAAGATATTCAGTTATATAGCCAGAGATGGACAGAGCAACATTTTCCGCTGCAATGTGTTCAAGTCTAAGAGAAAGGTAAGTTAAACTTCTGATAATTTGAAGACAGATAAATCTGATGCTCTTTCTTTTGTGCTACTTATTTGTTAGTCACTTCAAATTGCCACCATGAATGAATTTTACAGTATAAATTAACTTGCTTTGCCTCCCTGCTCACAGATCACATAACAGTTCCAAAATACAATGATGCAAACACATGTAGCCAAAAACTACTAAAAACACATAAATGACGCAAACTTTATACAGTGTGGATTAGGATGATTATAGACACTTTAGTTTATTCAGAGATAATCCCACAATACCCATTCAAGCACCAAATCCTTCAAACTGAGTTTAAAATTAGCTATTAGCTTAGCTTTTTTTTTCTTCCTGTACAATTACATTTCTCTGTGATTCCCACATAATTGCTGGCTGGATTACCTTTCACTAAAAATTTGACACTGCTTTCTCCTCCATGCAATGTAATATCAGAATTTTTCTATTGCTGTTTAGACGTTACTTTCACAAATAAAAGTTAGCCACTGGCTCTTCATTTCCTTCATTGTCCTGAAATAGCAGGAATGCACAAAAGGGTTAGTTTGCATTATTTTAAGGCTGTTTTCGGAATATTTTCACCACTTCACCAAATTGTCAAATAGCCATTTTCGATAGAGAACTGTAGCTGTGTGTGTGTATTGTCAAAGTCACCAGACTCCTTTGAGGCCTGTTTTTTTAAAGAAATGGTCATTTTGGGAGGCTTGTAAACTTTCTGGCTGAAAGTCTGACCAAAGGAATGATACCACTTTCTTATGTGTAAGGTAAACATGAAGGCAACAGCTTCACAGAAACAAAGGGAGGCAGCAAGCCAAACACTATTGAGAGGTAACAAAATTAACCCTGCCAGGAACTCTAAAGCTTTGTAATTGGCATGCTGTTTGTTTACTCTGGAAATAAATTAAATGTTAACTTGATAGTTGTCGTTCATTTGGATTATTTTTTCGCCTGGTGTTCGACTTCCTAGTCTTGTAGGCGCTGTGACGTTGCACTTTGTGTTTTGCACTGATTAAACAAGATACAAACACAATGTGTTAATCAGAGCACTGTTGAGATGCTTGTAGGGGGATTTTGTTCCCTTTGTTAGAGGCAACATGTAGACTCTCTCTTTTTCCCAGTCTTCAATCTTTGTAAAAGGCTAAGATGACAGATTTAAAAGACCGGAGTGTTCTGTCAATCCTCCCATCTAATTCCATCTCTTAGCAAATGACTGAAAGTATATTTTCCAGTGGTCTATTGTTTTAAAATGTACATCTGTAGTAGGAATACATGTGCTTGGAGCTAAACAGCAGGACAGTTGGAATAGACATTCAGAAATAGACAAACACACCTTTTGTGGATTTTTTTGACATCAACAAAAGCACAGATTGTTTGCATTTCCATTTGAGCTTCTGAAGCATCTGTTAATAGTATTCATGTCTGTAATCTCAGTGATGTATAGCCATAGCCAGTACCTCTAGAATCAGACCCCATATGGCTGTACTAGTAAATAACTTATGGAAAATGAAAGGTATGTTGTTCTCCATATATCTGCATATCAAGCAGCGTCAATTTTTCCTCCACGACAAAGACCGAGCATCACTGAGGTTGACTCCCATCCCTTCACCATGGATACCAGACAGACAGTGGCTTAGTGAAGCTGAATACTAATCGTTCTGGTAGGAAGAGAAAAGAAAAGGGGCATTTTCACTCTGCACTCAAAGACATTTTCACTACAGCTGAACAAAATACCCGTCACAATGTTAGGGACATGGTCTGTGGTGCATCTCTACCTCCTTGGGGCTGCTGAGCCTTATCTGGTTGTTGCAGACCAAGCATATGTGCTGAGTAGGAGGAGATGGACCAGCTGATAAGAGGAGATTTGATTTATTTTCATCACGACATGTTGCAGCGTAGCAAAGCTTAGATGTCAGCTCGGTACATCAACACAGCCTTTTGTGCTCAGCCCTTGGAGGGCTGTCTGTTTAACCTGACAATTTTAAAGAATTAAATTCTGTATTGATGGAGCAATACAAAAATTTCTGAATTTCGAATTTCCCTGCAGTATTTTTGCTTTTGTTGTTTTATATTGCTATTTCACTTGATTGAACTACTTTCAAGCTTGAGTTACCTTGACATTTTGACTGAATGCCTTGAGGCAGGATAGTCCTCTAGAGGCAGATATCAATAAATGTATTTCTGTGCCAATTTTCAATATGGAAAACATCACCCGTAATGAGACTGAGGAAGGATATGGTGGATAAAGTTTAATTCCAGTGGATTTAGGATGCTGCCACTTGACTGCATATTAGGGCTTTGAGAAAAAAAAATATGCCCCCAAAGGTGGACCTGAGCTTGAAGGACAAAAACCATTTTCAGAGGAATGTTGTTTTTAGTTTGTTAAGCCACTTAACACTGACCTATGGATCATTCAAGCATAAAAAGGCACATAACAAGGAATGAACCAGTGTTTTGCCTAACAGACAGCTTAGCAAAGAACCAGTTTTTACCCCTCAGTCGTAAAAGGCTGATGGGGTATTTTCATCACCCGGCTGGGCGGGCAGGCGGGCGGGCAGGCAGCCAGGTGGGCCGCTGGCGGTGACACCCAAATTTGTGAACACGATAACTCGAGAAAGATGTCACCTAGGATTTTCAAATTCATACACTAGGAGGCTGAGGGGTAGCACTGGCGGGTGCCAGTATTTTTTTTTTAGATTATTTTTTTTGGCCTTTCTCACCTTTATTAGATAGCACAGTGAAAACAAACAGGAAAGCAGGGAAAGACTCACAGCAAAGGGTTGGACTTCAACCCAGGCCATTGTATTCAGCCTTGCAGTGTATGTTTGCCTGCTCAACTTGTGAGCTAAACTGGCATCAAGCAGTGGTGGCTCATAAATAGAGGGCGCTAGGGCGTTGCCCCTGTAAAAATATTGGAAGGAAAAAAATCCATCACAAACAATTAATTACAAAAATACGACATACATTACAAATAAGTACAGTTTGCTCATACAACATGTGTGGTTGCCTGCACATGCCTGCCAGAATCCATTTTGTGGTCAAACTTCATTAAATTATGTGTTAAGTTCTTGCAAATAATATAATTATGTATTGACTTCCTTGTACGGCCGCCAGCCAAAATGGTAGTCTATGAACAGACCGAAAATTTGGTTTGACAATTCGACGTCATTCACACATCGTCACAGCACAAGCACTCTTGTTCAGCACACTATATGACAAGCGGAGTTGGCTAACTGGATGTGAGGTGAGCAATGCCTTCTTTTGCTTTCCGTGTCTGCTGTTTCAAAGTCCTGGTACCGAAACGTTGTGGACCACTACAGGTGTACGGGACTTACACCGTACACCCGTAAGTCCCATCCCTTAATATTTGTGTTTTTTTTCCTGACCTGTAAGATGCTTTACATTGTTTGACCCGTCGGGCCCAATTGCCCACCCCCAAATTTTTTACTGGTCTACAGCCATCTGTAAAATATGGTGGAGGCACTGTCATGGTTTGGGGCTGCATTTCAGCCAGTGGTGTTGTGGATCTTGTAAAAATTGAAAAGAATTACGAATGCAGAACAGTACTTTTAGGCTTCATTTTTCAGCATGACAATGATCCCAAACACACTGCCAATGCAGTAAAATCATACCTGGATACTAGCTAATATTTGTGTCTAATTCAAATTAAATTGCCTCTTATTGGTGACATGATGATGATACAACTATTGAACCTCCTATATCACAAAAACTTCACCTTCACTCTGCCATCAAATTTACTTGCACCTGAAATACACCAGTCATCACTATGACAGCAGCATGTATACAAAAGCGATACACAAGGACAAGCAGCTGAAGTTCTCCCAGTATCTTCTGTCTTAATTTGTTTTCTTTCTCTTCTTTCTGTTTCCCTCTGTCTTCACCTCCTGCTTTGCCCCAACATTCCCTTTTCTCTTCCTGCTTGTATATTTCATCTTCTCTCTTGTTACCTGTGCACAATGCTCATACACTCACTCTCTCTAACCACTTTTCTTCCTGTGCAACTCCTCTGGGGCCTCATTTTCTCCCCGACTGTGTACTTTCATTTGTGCATCCACCCTCGTTGTGCTCCTGCTGCTCTTCTCTCAACACTCCAACACACACATACACACACCCTCTTCTTGGTGTGTAACCCCCACCCCCCGCCCACACACACCCACCCAGTCTCAGGCCATGAGGATTGTGCGAACAGTGGGTCAGGCATTTGATGTGTGTCACCAGCTGACCCTGCAACAGAAAGGCGACGAGCAGGAGGATGAGGAGGGGAAGGCGGAGGAACTGCAGGCAGTGCCAGGTGACTCACACCGACACACGCAAACACACAAAACTGAATCCACAAAACCACTCCCTTCTCTCTCACTTCCTCCCATTCTGCTTCTGTCACTCACTCACATATACTGTGTCACACATACTGCCACCACCCTCCCCCCCCCCCCCCCCCCCCCCCCTTTCCCCCTTCTCCTC
>VUQS01013641.1:1416-24536 GCA_015108495.1 Heterochromis multidens
AATTTTTTTTTTTTAAAAAAAAAAAAATTTTTTATAATAAATTTTTTTTTTAAAAAAAAAAAAAAAAAAAAGTGCCATTTTTTTTGCTAAATTTGTCTTTTTTCTCATTAATTTGCACCCCCGCACAGCCACTTAAGTTACTGATTCTTTTTACCTTTAGTATCCCTAATATACATGAGGGCAGTATTTTGGAGAAGAAAAAGTGCTTGTGTAGGTTATCTTGTGGTGTGTTAGCCTGAATTATGCCAACATCCTGATTGCGTGGCACACTGCTCGTGTTACAAGCTAAACAGACACGCGATCAGCGTGCACAGCTCTGTTTCTTAATGCTTGGCCCTGGAGAAGATCGGAGGAATCCTGCAGACCTTCTCTCTTTCTGGCAGGAGTGTTTTAGTTGAGCTGCAAAAGGTCCATTCCATATGTGTCAGGCGGTGTTGTGTTTCTGGGGCATTCCCTCTTATTTCCCCCCCTTCTCCTTCTCTTCCAGCACCGTGGCACTAATCCTGTGTAGGATATCTCTGCCACCCACCACCACCCACCACCACCCACTCCTCAGCACACTGTCAGCATCAACACCTTGTCAAGGGCTGGGATCTAAGGAGGCATTTGGTCCTTTAGTTAGAAAGCTGCACTTGACAATAATTAAATAGAAAGACCTTACGTGAAATGCTTAATGTGTCTTTTGTGTGGACTGGGACATAATTTTGTATAGACATTCAAGCATGAATCCCAGCGACTTGGGTTGTTCTATTTCCAGAGTCATCCTAAGATGGGTAAACAAACATCATGATTCCCTGACTTTTGAGCTACTTTCCTCAAGCCACGGTATTATTGGTTCTGATGAGTGAAATGTCTTGATATTAACGGGATGGATAGCGATTATATTTGGTGCAAGCATTCATGTTCCCTATAGAATGAATGAAAACCCTTGGCCTTTAATTGAACAATACCATCAAGTCCAGCAATTTGAACCAGTACTTTGGATATGACCTGCAAACCTGATATTTCCATCAGCCTCACTATACTGTTTACCACTCTTTATGAAATGTTGGCATGCTAAACTAATGTGGTGGAAATACCATCCCATCTGAACAGCAGCATGCTAGTACTGGCTTTGAATGTTAGATTCTTGAAGTTAGAATTTGGCTCAAAACACCACTGTACCTGTACTTCCTCAAACATGCCCTAGGCAACTTTTTCATGTTTTGGACACATTTTATTGCCAAACTGATATCTTCTCCAATGCTCTCAGATGCTTCTAGCCGAGAACCGACTTCAATAACCTGAGACAAATTTTCAGGGAAAACTCCAAAGAATAGGATGGTTACGCTCAATTCTGAAGGCTGTAAAAGATGGATGTTTGGTTAGTGTATTCCTGCTGTTTGAAACCTTTTTGAAGCCAGACATCATGAGTGAGGGATGGATCTGTCTAAGAAACTGTGGGAAACTGCATGCTAGCATCATAAGGTAGTGACTTTCAGTCACATAGTAAAGAAAACCCTGCTTTCTCATGCTTTTTTATTCTAATGGAGACCATAATTTACTAAGGAGCATCATGGTGTATTCCATATGCTCTGTTTGTGTGTTTGGGATCCATGTGACATTTTATTTCGAAAACTGACCGGATGCTCTATGTCTGTGCTGTTTCCTCCTCATCAGCTCTGTGTAGCGTGAGAACCCTCAAACAGTTTACATCAAAAATGGACTCTACCTACTTTTAGAGATGCAGAACAGAGTCTTATGCATAATCGTTATAACATCAACAACAATGCTGTTATTTAACCTGTCACGGATACTGCTGCTTACAACTGTCAGTTTTTCTCATGTCCAATAATTTTGCATACTGCACACCCCCCACCCCATGTATTCAATTCAATTCAATTTTATTTATATAGCACCAATTCACAACAACAGTCACCTCAAGGTGCTTTATATTGTAAGGTAAAGTCCCTACAGTAATACAGAGAAAACCCCAACAATCAGACGACCCCCTATGACCAAGCACTTGGCGACAGCAGGAAGGAAAAACTCCCTTTTAACAGGAAGAAACCTCCAGCAGAACCAGGCTCAGTGAGGGGCAGCCATCTACCATGACCAGTTGTGGGTGAGGGGAAAGAGAACAGAGCTGAGAAAGACAGGACAAAAGACACACAATGGGAGAAAGAGCCAGAGTTTAATATTACTAATAATTAAATGCAGTAGCGGTGTATAAACAGACATGAGTGTGAAAAAACACTCAGTGCATCATGGGAAGCCCCCAGCAGCAGCCTAAGCCTATTGCAGCATGTAATGTAAACATGTAAATTTAACAATGTTTATCTATTTATGACTTCTTTTATTTTATTTCTCTCTATTTTTTATCTTGGTAGTTTTTTAATTTATATTGGTTTGCTTTTTGATTTTATTAAATTTTCAGATCCTTAGTGACTTGTTTTTCATCTCGTCAAACACATCATTGTAATGCTGACCCTGTGTTAACTTACATATGACAAATAAAACTGAAACTGAACCAGTCACTCACAAGGCACGCTACTTTGGTTACCAGTTGGCTAATCCAGCTGCCAGTGACTAAGTTTGTTGAACATAGTGATTACTCACGCAAAGATGTACTTCACCTTCATTTGTATATCAGTCAACAGGCTGCACATGCAACTACCTTTCTCTTTTATTTTCATGCCATGGTTTGAATGGAGGAATAAAGAACAATGTGATGTGACTGACTGGCACTTGAAAAGTTAAACTTTTCTCAAACCTTCATCTTAAGCAGCCACCCAAATTGAGTTTGCCAGCACATGATGTCATTCCCGTGAATGAGAGTCGTAGATGCAGCCTCATCACACAGTTGCTAGCGTTGCTGTGTGCTGCACAGTTGGGGGTTCTACATGGGAATCAACCAACCAGCTAACTGGATATTGAATTCCTGGATGGAATTAAACATGGATATTGTAAAAAAAAATACAAAATAATAGCTGGCAAGTTTTTGACCAGTGTTGCATAAACAAGCGACATCTGTAATCTCATTTTGCAGATGCATCATCCTGAGAATCTGAATGTACTCTGACTGGTGTCAAGCTGAAGTTGGAAGATTGCTGCAGTGCATCCATCCCACAAAGCACCTTGTTGTGTAAACAGGACCTGGCTGTGCAGTTGGTACTCTGATCTACCCTTGATCTGCCCCATTGCATTATGAAGTGGGGCTAAGGGCAGGAAGGCTAAACAGGGGCTATTGTTTGCTGGGGCGAAGGAGTCATTGGGGTAAGAAGGTTTGGGTTACTGGAAGGAGGTCCACCATTGTGAATGTAAAGAAGGGAGAGGAGGGCAGGGCAGAGCCAACTGCTGGGCATAAGGGGTTGAATTAAAGTGGCCCACTCCAAGGATTAGGTGACTGCTAAACAGAGCTCAGTGGGTATCCAGTCCAGGACCTTTTTATGTGAAGGTCAGGCTTGATGGATTCTCCAAAAACTTGTGATGCTGGATACTTTGACCCTGTTCCCACACAATACCCTCCTGATGCAGGGAAACCTTTGATGCACCTTGTGTCTAATAACCAACTTTAAGCATGGTAAAAACACATTTTGTGTATGTTGGGGATGTTAAGTTGCATTTCTAACCTGTTAATACCAAGGAACTCTAAGAGATTTGAAGAGATTCTAAGAGATTTGAAAGGGGCTGGGTAAGTCAGCCAACAAACACTTAAAGGAATAGACTACCTGCCCCTGAGTTTGAACAATGACCAGAGTGACAATGCATCTCAGAGATGCTTGATTGTTGAGTCTGCTATTGATGGAAAACCCCAAAATATATGCTTACATGTGTGAAAACACACCTTCAAGTCCACATAACTTTGATTCAGGCTGTTGCAAGCAATGACATTTAACCTCTCGCCATCTGTAAGTGCCAGTGTAGCCAAGAGAAGCTAGCAGGGTCTTCTGTGAACATCAAGGCTATAATGTACTGGTGAGTACCTTTAACAAACCTCAATATATGTTGTAAAATGAAGATAAATATATAGTTTTTTCTGAATTAAAGAAATGATTAAAACAACATAAGTAGATAAATAACCAAAATAAACTTCATACAAAACATTTATTTAGATATTGTGACCAAACCAATGCAAGGATGATGCTACAACAGCTTCAGTGTCCAACATTTTGGAAAGTTTCTGTGTCACTAGATCAAAAAGAGTCTTTAATTTTATATAATACAAACTATTTTAACAGTTTTATTGATGTTTGTGTGTGCACATGTTGTTAAGCTACATCAGTTTCCTTAATTCTTTTCTTTTGGCCATTTAGAAGCAGTTGCAGTCACTAGGTGAAATCGATTGCTAAATCCCTAGTCAGGCTTAGAGGCCGGTTGGCAAACACAGGTTGCTAGGGAAAAATGTGTATTGTGGTTGGTGGCTGTCACTAGGTGAAAAGTTGTGCCTATTGAAACATGTTGGCTGCAGTTTTAAGGCACAACTTTTACTTTGAAGGAGAACCGCGTCGTTTTTGGTTTGCGTCACACAAGTTTTCACAGTTTCACTACTGCTCGGAGAGTAGCTGGCTAGTGTTTGCAGACGAGTTGGCGATTTCTCTGCAAACTATGGGTGACCGCAGCAGTTTTCCAATGCAATCACAAGGAGGTTTTCAGTGCAGCACCAGTTTTATACCAATTTCACCCAGCGTCAGCCAGCAACCTGCAGCAACCTCTTGCCAGCCTGATGGGGAATGCACATTTTTCCCTAGTGACCAGAGGTTGCCAGATTGGTCTCAAGTCCTGCATGAATGAGGCCTTACTACAGCTTCCAAGTTACTCACATGCTGCACACTGTAAAACTGTGAATACAGTTTTTGTTCCTCAGCCCTAAAAAGTTGATGGGGTATTGTTGTCACTCCGCCAGGCAGGCAGGCGAGCGGCGTGGACACCTAAGTTTGTGAACACAATAACGCAAGAACAAGACAACATAGGATTTTCAAATTAATACCATAGGTGCATCTACTAAAAATCTTGGACGAGTTCGAATCCCAGTGACCTTGACCTCAAGTTCAAGGTCAGAGGTCAGGTTTTCTGAAAATCTTGTGAATGCGATAACTAAAGAAGGAAGTCACCTAGGATTTTCAAATTTATACCATAGATGCATCTACTAGGAGGGTGAGGGGTAACACTGGCGCCCATTGGTATTTTTTTGGAGTATTGGATTGTTTTCTATGTCTTCAGATTAATTTATTAACCTGTATTCTCCCTCCCCTGTTTGTTAGTGCTGTTGTCTCTGGAGGTTTACCTGCACATATGTATCAGATCAGTAATTCTCTGCCCTCCACCAGCACAGACATCAGTCCTTAGTTGCTTTTGCAGTTTTGATTTATTATTTATTAGCTGAGTTGAGTTTAACCAGCTGTCTTGTTTTTTAATTTGATTTTATTAGTTTAGTTTATTGCATGGCTTGGGTTTAGATGTTCTGCCTCTTTTTTGGTTGTTTTTTCTGGTTTCCCACCTCCGTTATCTGTGCTCAGTTTGGTGCGAGTAATTGTTTTTGAATTATTAAACTTTCTTTGAAGTGCAGGGGAGATCATGTTGGCATCTTTATGGCATGGGTTCCTCTAAGCCATGGATTTTGGGACTGTAACATTTTGGGCACTTGTCCAGGATCTGAAGTCAGGACCTGTCACACCACAACCAAAACTCATAGATCACAAACTGTGTACGATGTAAGAATTTGACGCATTCTGTTAAATAACATTTAGAAAATCTAAACAAACAACTTTATTTCATTGCATTCTAATGTGTGGACCAAGCTATAAGATGTCTCAGACCTGCATGCTTGCAGTTGGCTCAAATATAACAAGGTAATGGACTTTATGGGCCCAGAAATTTTATAGCTAAGGTGAGGCAATTTATCAAACTTTTTACCAATTTATACTACTTTATAAGCAATAGAAGTCCCCAAAACCTATAAGAAACGATGATGTGTAAAGCTGGCACACTTCCCCATTTAACAGAGCAAGCGTCATTACATTTAGGCTGTTTGAGATGACCACCCTTGTATACAGAAGAAAAAGAAGAAGCGTTATCTGTAAGGACAGCAAGAGTACAATCCCAAGAAATCAGGCCATCTAGGTCTTTCCAACTTCTCCATCTACAACATTTCCCAAAACACAAACCCTTGGTCAGGAAGCTCCCTCAGCCCACTAGGTCACCTGTAACTGCTGACTTTTTTTTGTCCCTCTTTGTATGACATTCTCTTTCACAGCTTGGTTAAGAGTATGTGACCATTTACACAACAAGATGTGGGAGGTATAAAAGAAGCCTCCGCAGAGAGTCTCAGTGCTGCTTAATGGGAGCCCGGGGCCTGCCCTCAGTCCTGGAGCCTTTCACACATCTTGCTCCCTGCCTCTCCAATTACTTCCACTGTCCTCCGGCAACAAAGACCCAACTGACTGCCCTCTCCTTCCCAGACCCTATCAGCGTGGATCCACCTGAGATTTCCCCTCAGTATCTCTCCAGCATCTATGGAAATGAAGTGTCTTGTGTAACCCTGTAAATGAGGCTGTTCCTAATTAAAAAAAAAAGGGGTTTACACAGAGCATCCAAAGTGACTGATGTTAATTCTGTAATTCTACCTGCCGCAGAGCTAAAAAGCTAGGTCTCAGACTGTGTGTGTGTTTCTGGTTTTTGTCCATAAATGCCCCCAGAGTGAGACTGTACTACTTTGGTGAGTCTGTGTGCCCTGAGCTTTAACTGTACTGAGTGAACTCTAATAAGGCTCTACCACAGCTGAGTCCCGATCCAAAGGCAGCGTCTGAGCCGACCTTATTTTAAACCTTCAGCACAAAAAAGTCAATATGAGAGAAACATTTTAAGCTGTGGCTTCTGGTCATGAGTGACACATTACCATTCATTCCAAAAACATAAAAGCCACAGTGTTTCCCACCAAATCGTCCACCACAGACACATTTTATCATCAATTGGCACTTTGCTGCAGTTGATGACCGATCCTGCCCAAAAGGCTTGCATTCATCCCATGAGAGCCTCTCTTTGTACAAAACATTCCTCTTCTCCGGTATTTAAAACATGTCTCGAGACAGTAATTCTCTTTTGTTTTTCCACCTCTGACCTCCCCTCTCACCTTCTTGCATATTGCTCTGTTTCCACTCTCTCTCTTCCTCGGATTCCTCTGCTGTCCCTCCTCTCAAGTCTCCTCTCCTCCCCACCCACTCCCTGTCCCCAAACACTGATCTCAGATTAAGGTGAACACTATCCCAGGTAAAGTTTGCACCTGCTTCTTTAGGCAAAGCTCCTTCCACAGAATCTCATTTACTCCTTCGAGGACATCACCAGTTTAGGCAGAAGAAAAACCTCTGGTTTGTTATTGATTCTGCTGGTAATTCCTGAGGAGCTCGACGTGGACAAGAGGCGCATCAGGACATCCAGCTGTTCTTCATCACTTCAACTGCCTCTCTTTACTCCCTCCATCACTCGCTGGATGGGACACTGCTCTGTGGAGACTGCCAGGATAGACTAGTGAGGTGCTAGATGTCCATCTCCTGAAGGCAGGTGAGTCCATTATTTTGCCCTCCACTCTATTTCATCAGTAGTTTCTTTATTTATGACCTGACTGTGGTGGAAGAAGGAAGCTATACTGTCTTCAATCAGCAAGTTTAAGGCTGCAAACACTGACTTTACTTATATGTCATATGAGTTATTTTTTGGGTTTAGAAATTAACACTTTCTATGGAAAATTATTGGGATTATTAGTTTTCTGCTGGTGGTGATTCCAGTATTGCATTCCTGTTAAAGGGTTGCAAACTTCTTGAGTTAAAATGCATGTTTTTCCTTTATTTTTCCCCCTTTAACAACTTTAGATTGAACTTTAAAATGTGATTTTTGCATTTGCCATCAGCTTATTTTCCACTATTAGAATTAAGCAGGTAAAAACCGATGACTGAAATTTAGGTCATTGTTTGATCTAGACAATCATATCTATCCATTAATCTTTATAATAATAAGCCTCCTTGAGTGAATTAACTTCTAGTGTTTCTTCGTTGATACAACATGAGTTGTCTCTTTTTAAGCGTGACCCCAGAGATAAAGAGATAAACACCTTTTAGTGTCGTGTTCGGGCTTTATCTTAATTGCCACCTTAAAAGCCACTAAAAGGACTTAATGCCAGTCAGATAAGGTGGTGAGTCACAAGAGTGAAAAGAGCAATTGTGGTTAATCTTTCTGTTAACAATGTGTGATGAGAGGCTGATGACATTACAGCAGACCTCTCTCAGCAGTGCCCACTAACCTTGGCACACCTGAACACAATTTAATGTCCGCCTGAATATAATTCACACATTTGAGAGATTTGGGAGATGTCTCGAATTGACCTCACATTCTTTGTGTATCAGTTACAAGGATTTACATAAAGATTCCAAGATCATACCAAAGTCCAGTTCTTGTATTAAAAATTAAAAAGGACAAAGTTTCCCTAATTTCACTGGTCAATACTGCAGAAAGAGAGGGTCCTGATTTACATGTTTACTACGTTAGTCGACTAGCTTTTCATATCTTTGATTCATGTACAATGAAATTAAACCATATCTTTTAAATTGTATGTATTTAAATATTTTTGAAGTGCTGTAATAAATGCATCTATATAGTGCCAAAACTACTAGACTACAACTACAGCGAGCATTGTCTTACAAACTGAACTGCCCAGTGAAATATTCAAACTTTTAAGCTCATTACTAGTGGTCAAACCAAGTTAGCTGGAACAATATGAACCTCTTAAACAATCTTTATCTATAAAAATAAATCCTATGTTTAAAATGAAAGAGACATTAGTGTTACCAGTAAATTACCATAAGGGCTTGCAGAGATTTGATTGTTTTCTACTGAGTGACCATTAGAAACTGTCTCTTGCAGCTTGCAGGCCAGCTAATTGTTAATACGTTTTTAATAAGGCATGAAAGCTGTACAGTTGTACTGAACACTGGCTTGGAAAAGCAAAAGTCTCAAAAAGCCTTTCCCATCTGGCTTACTGGGCATTTCTGTTTGTGATATCCAGAAGGAACCGGTTTTAACTTTAACGCTAGCTGTGACTTTGTTTTGTTTTTTTAACTCACTGAATATACAGTCAGTATCTTTTTTTGGAGTTTCATTCCAGTTTATTTAACAATTAAGATTAAATGCTATACGATGACTGTACACTCTGCCAATTTGGCTGTGCATCTGGTTTTGCCAACGGGAAACTTGCCAAGCCAGGTCCCTAAGGGCTACTCCAAGGACCTTGGCAATTCAAACCTACTCACTTAAAGCCATTAGTGCCCCAGTGTTTATGCTCCTCTCCCTTTAGCCAACAAGGCATGGATGGATCCCAAACAGAAGTGGTAATGAGGTCCTAAGCAGCCTTGCGGCTTCAGACACAGAGACTCTGGAGCAGGGCCGGCCAGTCCTGTCAGCTGCAGGGAAGTGAGGCACAGAAAGGCCTGTGGTCCACTGCTGAGACTCACATGGGACTTTAAGGCAAATGTGATCCTGACACATTGTTCTGGCATGCATAATAGGGCCTTTTCAGGGCTCCTCAGGGGAGACCTGGGAGCCTGATTTTAAAGAAGTAACGTGACGTTGGTTCGATGGTTCTACCTCTTCACTTCTTTTGTGTCACAGCCTTGCTTATGGGAAGTTGTCCTATGACTCATGTCTTCCTGCGTTTCCATTAGCTTTAAGGAAAATGCAGCACAGATTAAGTAACACGACTTTGCATTGTTTCTCTGTTTTTTAGTATGGTCAGGCCAGGCTGTCCAGTCATTCTGCTCCATCTCTTCAGCATCTTTGCACACATAAGAGGTATAAGACGTGTAAATATTAAGCTACCCCATACCCTGCAGCAAACCATCCTCTTCAGCAATTTCCTCAACTTTTATAGTTTGATGAGCTCTTTTCTTTTTTTTAAAGGTAACACTCAGGATACCCTGTATCCATATGGACCTGGCCATAGAGATCTAGAGACTCCAAAGATGGACGATGGGAGTTCTCCCGAAATTACTTTGCGCATCCCCTTTATTTTCTTCAATGTCCCCTACCGCTCCATCTATGTAAGCCTTGAACTCCACAGTCCTTGAATCATCATTTTAACCTAACTAATGCTGCATCATGCTTCTTAAACAAAAATCATATTCTTTCTTCTCACAGGTCAACAACAATGGTGTAATCTCCTTCAACGTGCAGGTTAGCCAGTTCACACCAGAGGCTTTTCCCCTGAGTGACAGCAGATCATTCATTGCTCCACTTTGGGCAGATGTGCACAATGGCATCCGAGGAGACGTGTACTACCGGGAGACCACTGAGCCGGAAATTCTGGAAAGGGCAACACAAGATGTTCGGAAGTATTTCAAAAACATGCCCACCTTTACTGCCACCTGGGTCTTTATTTCAACATGGCATCAAGTTACTTTCTACGGAGGAAGCCAGACAACTCCGGTAAAGCTTAGTTTCGGGCATAGTTGTCATATAAACTACTCTGGTCATTCACTTCCACATGTTACATATATGTGGATATGCCACATATGCAACATTTCCTCATCTGTTGTATTTCTCATGTACACACAGGCTTTAGTACTGTACATAAAATACATCTACAACCTTCGATAATTACCTCCTGGTTGCCATATATGATTTAAAAACATTCATTATAAGAACTTACATGCTACTGTAAGATGTTATGTTCTTCTGCGCTCATGAAGGTCACTCAGATGTAATGCTGTACACGTGTTTGCAAACATTTTATGGTCCCCAAGTCGCCGAGGCTCTGCTGACTCAATAACTCCAGAGCTCCACACCTCCTCTGGCATTAACATCAGCACAAAAACTGTGCACCGGGAGCGTCATGGCATTTTTGTGTCACATAAATTGGTTTTAGTATATTTCATTAAGATAATACATTAATATTTGTTGAATACAAATGTAAGGATGAGGCAAGGGCAAAATTTAAACCAAACCTTTTCAGATATATTTATTAATAGTTTATCAGTTCATCTACAAAGCAACTTGCAAAATTTATCGACCTGTGTTTCCAGGATGTACCCACCAAATTGAAAATCTACCTGTGTTTGGCATTTGGTGGTTATTCATTTTAGACTCCGGGTGTGGGTGTGTGTGTGTGTGTGTGATAGTAAAAGCAAAAAGAGTGCTGCATATGTGAATAGTTGAATGTGGCTTGTTGTGTCAAGCTATGTGAGTGGTCAGTAAGACTAGAAAAGAGCCATATCAATGCAGTCGATTTTACATTTGAGAGGGATTCACTTTATTTGCTGCTGTAACACCATTTTAAACATATAACATATAACAGTTTCGGTTTGTCACATGGAACACGAACAATTCCCAGCAGTGTGCAGAGTAACATAATTTTAAAATGTCACAGATTCAGCAACAGAGTTTTTGCATTAGAGCTGCCTGGCTGTTTTGCGAATGTTAATTAAATGATAAAATGAGTCTCTGCCATTATACAGTTTTAATGCATATTCATTTTTCTCCTTTTTAAAAAAAATCTGTTTAATCCTTTTGTTTGATTAAAAGGTGAACACATTCCAAACTGTACTCATCTCAGATGGCGCGGCGTTCTTTAGTATGTTCAACTATGGAGAAATCACCTGGAGCACAGGAACAGCCAGTGGTGGAGATCCTTTAACAGGACTGGGTGGGACAACAGCTCAGGTATTCTCCTGCCTCCTAATTTCATATGGATAATAATGCTTTTCGGATACAGAAGTTATCTTAAGGACATTCGACCTCATATCCCTCACAACTCTCCCCTTTTTAGTCAGGTTTTAATGGTGGAGATATTGGTCACTTCTTCAACCTGCCAGGATCACGGTCAAATGATGTAGTGAACATTGAACAGACAACTAATGTAAATATTCCTGGGCGCTGGTTCTTCCGTGTAGACACTGAGCTGATTGATCCTGCCAATGGCTGCAGCTACAATGGCAAGTCAAACATCAAACACTGATCATGTGCATGCAGGTTGATTCTTTGCAAAGCAGCTTCAGCTTCTTCACTCCAGTTTACACTAAAAGTAGTCAGTGAAATGCTACTCTACAGCTATCTTTGTGTTTTGTACTACATCCTTTCCAGGGCGTTACTACAGACGGGGAGAGATCTTCTGGCTGTCCGACAGGTGCTCACAGCGGTGCCGCTGCCTCGACATTGATAATAAGGTGCAGTGTCAACAGGCTCCGTGTGGGCAGCTTGAAACCTGCGAGCAGCTGGAAGGAGCCTTTTACTGCCAGCCCACTCGCACCAGCACTTGTGTGGTATTCGGGGACCCTCATTACCACACCTTCGACGGCTTCCTCTATCACTTCCAGGGCACCTGCTCCTACCTGCTGGCCCGGCCCTGCTGGGAGGTGGCGGGGCTGCCCTTCTTTAGTGTTGAGGCCAAAAATGAGAATCGTGGAGCTGCCTCTGTTTCCTGGCTTAGAGACGTCACAGTGGAGGTGTATGGTCACCGAGTCATGCTACCTAAAGGAAGTTTTGGAACAGTCCAGGTGAGAATCTATGGATATAGGGGGTAAGCAGATATCTGCTTCCCTTCTGGATACACCTACCTGGATATGGAGTGTAAGACTGTATTGGTCAATGATTTCTACCTGCATCCATTGTTCCCTTACCAAAACTTCCTGTTTCTCTCTCTTTAGGTGGATGGCTTGGTGAAGACTTTACCAGTCCAGCTCCAGCTTGGTGCTGTCAGGGTGTACCAATCTGGGGTAGCCATTGCTTTAGAAACAGACTTTGGACTCTTGGTAACTTACGATGGGCAACACTATGCATCCATCTCCCTACCCAGCTCCTACTTCAATAACACTTGTGGCCTTTGTGGAAACTATAATGATGACCCTGCTGATGACCCCGTACTACCTGATGGCTCTCTGGCAGAAAGCGTGGTGGAGTTGGGAGGCAGCTGGAGAGCAGAGGACACGGACTGGAGGTGTACAGATGGATGTGCGCAGAACTGCAGTGTGTGTGACCCTCTTACAGAAGCCTTCTACTTTCGGTCTGACTACTGTGGGCTAATTAACAAAACTGATGGACCTTTCAGGGACTGCAGAGCTGTAGTGGATCCCACAGCCTTTGTGTACAGTTGTGTATATGACATGTGCAGCAACAAGGATAATATCACTACTCTATGCCAGGCCATCCAGGCCTATGCTCTGGCCTGTCAGGCCCTTGGTGTCACAATACGACCTTGGAGATCTCGCACCTTCTGTGGTGCGATTCAGTTTGCTAAAATCCATCAATTTACATGAATGCACTTATCCACTATGTGTAATCTGAAATAATTTCTTTTCCCTTATTGTTTCTCAGCTTGGTCATGTCCAGAGTTCAGCCAGTATCAAGTGTGCACAAATGCCTGTCCAGCTTCCTGCTCAGACCTCACCGCTCCCTTGTACTGTGCTCATCCTTGCACTGAGGGCTGCCAGTGTGACCCAGGCTACGTTCTCAGTGGCAGTCGCTGTGTACAGCGTGAAGACTGTGGCTGTGAGCATAATGGCCTCTATTACCCCCTTAATGAGACTTTCTGGGTAGGCCCCAGCGGTGAAGAAGGCGAATGTACCCTCCGTTGTACCTGTGGGCCTGCCGGGGAAGTCTCTTGTTTCAATGAGTCCTGTAAGGAGGGTGAGGTGTGTGTGGCAGAGGTGGGCTTGCTGGGTTGCTACCCTCGAAGAGAAGGAGTGTGCTCAATCACCCAGAACTCAGTGACATCCTCCTTTGATGGTACCTTCCTGCCGTTTCCAGATGACAGCTCTTACTACTTACTGAAGCTGTGTGCTCCAGTTCCAGCCAATGGCTCGATGGTGGAGGTGAAGCTAGGCCGGCGGCTTGTCAACAAAGGTCCTGCTTGGAAAAGACCTGTGGTCGTTACACTGGCTAACCTGGAGGCACAGATGGGAGGGTTGGATTTTGATACAGTAAAGGTTAGTATTTTTTCATAAAAAGCAAAAATCTTCTGGTTATCTGTTTTTGGCAGCTGAGAAAGTACCACAGGGAGGACTTATGCAGTACCTCAGGTACATGGACAGATTCGCTTTTAACTGAAAAACTTGGAATTGTGATTTAGAACAGGGTTGAGCAGAAAGATTAATTCAAAGGTAACCAAATGAACCCAACCATGGGGGGACACAAGTCAGTGTACACCAAGTACAGGTCACAAGCCTGGATAAATGGGGAAGGTTGCATCAGGAACGGCATCCGCCATAAAATCTTGGCCAAATGAAACATTCAGATCATGAAGGATTAGATTTCCATACCAGATTGGTCAGGCCCAGGTTAACAACTGCCTCTGGTGCTGTTGGCCAACAGGGTGCCAGTGGAAAACTGTGCTACTGTTGGTCAAAGACAAAGAAGGAAGATTCATGGATGTAATTAAGGAGGACATGCAGAGGATTGGTGATTGGTGTGATGCTAGAAATAGGGTGAGATGGAGGCAGATGATCCACTGTGGAGATCCCTAAAGGGAACAGCTGAAAGAGGAAGAAGAAGAAGTCAGAAGTGGATGAATGGGTGGTTTGTACTGAAGTGCATGAATATTCCTGTGCCATGTTTATAGTCCAGTCTTTAGTGTGATGGCAGTTAGCGTGGTGGAAACCATCACTCTAGGGTAAAAACTGTTCCTGAGTCTGTTAGTTCTCATTCTTGTTGTTCTGATCAGTTTGCTGGATGGCAGCATTCAAACACAGAATTGCCAAGATGTGTACAGTCCTTGCTGATAATGTCTGCCTTCTTCTTCATCCTGATGGCATAGATGGAGTCCAGATGTGAGAGCTCCATCCCAACATGTAAGGTATAAGGTATCAATTAGACTCTGCTGCACACATGGACACAGACAGCTGGAGACTCAATGGCCAAAAAGTCATTCCCATTGTACTTCTTTGAAGTCTGCTTTAAGTCTGCCACCTGGGGCACGCGTGCAGTTGATGCACTGTCAAATTGAATTGAATTGTTTGAAATTCTCTGCGGACGAGTGCACATGGTCACAAAAAACAGGCAGGCACGCACTGATGATGAAATTTACATCACTCTGACCTGAGCAGACCCTAGGGGACTTGAGGACGTGGAAAGTATAATCCTGGGCTAAAGCTGCTTATCAGCTGGTTAAGTTAACCCAGGGTTTTCCAGTCTAGCTACAATCAGGTTCAAATTAAGGTGGTCTTACAAAGAAAAATACAACTATAATATTTAAAAATATGAAGAGGTTAAATGCATAATACAGGCTGAAAGCAACACAGCTGCTGCAGCTAAAGCAACAGTGTGTGTGTGTGAGACAGAGGAAATGCACTGTACAGTAGTTTAGTATTAAATACACTTTGTTCAGCAAGCCTGGAAAAAACATACTACACTAATCAAGTTAGCGCAATATCAGGTGTGTAAGTTAACAGACTTGTCAGTATCATTGAGACTTAACTCTTAACAGAATCTGATGGATTATAATTGTTATTCCATTAAATGAGTCTTTAGATGTGCTTGTAATGTTCTAAGAGCAAGTAAAGAATAAATAGAAAAACAGAATTCAAACATAGGCTTAGTCTACGTACAAATTTGATATAAAATAAACAAGTACAAACTGGTGCTCTGTCTTAGGATCATATTAGTGCTTATAGAACAATAAAACTGTTGTAGCCAACTGTTTGGAGCCAACAGGAAAAAAAATCAAGGAATGAAGTTACATCTAAAAATCTATATTTCTTACTGACGCTCATTAGGGAAACAGAAAATCTTCAGATCCTCTTCCTATCTGTGCAAGGAGGTCCCCCAGCAATGGTGACGCTATTTTCCGGGGAACTGATTGGTCAGCAGGCAGTGATTTCATATCTGCTGATCTCTAATCTCAACAATAACCTGTCCGGAGTAGGTTAGGACTGAAAACCCTGGGTTAATCCTGAAGTTACCTGAATAAGCCCAAATCCTGCTTTGTAGTACACCTGTCTGCTGTCTGTGTTTTATTAGCTTATTAAAGGTTTTCTAATCACTGAAAAATTTGTCTAACTTTAGCAGCTTATGACTCAGCAATAGTATTTTTTTTCAAACTGTAATGCTGATGAAGACCATTGAATTTAAATTAGAAAGGTTTCAATGATTAAACATGCTAAGAAAATACAGTAATCACTACTCTAAATACTGACTTTATTATCTTATTAACCGGATCAGACTTACTAAGAGTTAAATTGAAAAAAAATAAAATAAAAGTATGATAGCTGTATGGAGCGCAAGACTCCTGAACTTGACAAATTATTTAACAGTAAAACTGTGACTGTGTGTCACAATTGTAGAAAAGTAGTTTATAATTTACCGTTATGTCAAGAATAAATGACAGAATAATTGAAAAAGTCCCTGCTGCTGTGCCACATTCATAAAGGAGAGAGGAGCTCTCTTGCTTTGGAGAAGCACTCGTGGATCCTATGAAACTGCAGGAATTTAAAAAACTTAAACAGCTGGAAGCAAAAAACACAACTTTGGTTGCTATCCACAATCTGACTCCGATCATTAGAGAGCCTCATTAAAAACATCTTACAGAAAGGTCTGTGTGTATCTGGCAAATCAAGCAGATACACACAAACAAGCCTGATGTTAAGGCTAAAAAAATTATCTTAACATATATTTCTTTTCAAAAATCACCAAGATCTTTTGGCTTGACATTTGTTTGGGCAGCATGAGAGCCTAAAGGTAAAAGCATGTGTCAAACATCAGAAGCCTGAGAGCTGCCAGCCCTTATTAAACTAACTAGTACACATAAATACATGTTGGAACATGAAAGGTGGTTTTAATGAAGGGCTTCTTGAGTCCGTCTGACAAAGCGTTGGATGTAAGTCAAATGAAGAAGAGGCTGGGAACCGCCTGAATATATTCCACCTTTTTGTTTTGCAGGTGAATGGTGAACCAGTGTCGCTCCCGTATGTTCATCCAATGGAGACAATGATGATCTACAGAGCGTCGGGCAATGCAACAGTGGTGGAATCCCGTGGTCTGCTTCGTGTCCACTACACACACCAAGGATTCCTCAACATCTCCCTTTCAACCCTCTTCTACAATGTTACTTGTGGTCTTTGTGGTGTCTTCAATAGCAATGCAACTGATGACCTTCGCCTACCCAATGGACGCCAGGCAGAGTCAATCGAACAGTTCACAGAGGGCTGGCGGTCCATTGCTGATGATCTTACCTGCAACGGGGACTGTGATGACCTGTATCGCATGTGCACAGACTTGCGTCTTTACCAGAGTCCTTGGATGTGTGGCAACATCAACGACCCTGGGAATAGTTCCTTTCTTGCATGTCACACAGTGGTCAACCCATCGCCGTTCTTCAGGAACTGTTTGTACAACATGTGTGTGAGGGAAGGGAACCGCTCAGCCCTGTGCTCTTCACTGCAGGCTTACGCCACCGCCTGTCAGGATGCTCAAGTAGGACTTGCTTCATGGAGGAGCACCACCAACTGTCGTGAGTAACAGTTTTGGTTGTTACATCAATATAAAAGATGGACGTGACCACCATTGCGTCAGCCACTGGATAGTGAGGTCCCGTTGTGAGGTCTCAAACTGAGCATTTTCACTGTTGCAATCTTGGTGTTTTGAAATGTGATGTCACAAAATGAGTGAAATGACTGAAAATTTAAGGCCACCCTAAATCATACCCTGCATCATCCTCCTTTTTGAGGCTAATGGGGACCATCATTTACAAAATGAGTTCAGTAAGACTTCAAAGTAGCAGCTGAGGTCATAAACTTACAGGAAAGTGATTACTGAGGTCACAGATCAAGTGCACTGAGGGCCATTTTTCCATAGATTTCTATACAACCATATTTCTTTTGAAACCAGAGGAGTCGCCTCCTGCTGGTCTTTCTAATGACCAGCAGGTTGTTTATTATCAAACTCAGAGAAAAAAGGAAAATAATCTCTGCAGGTCCAAAACAGAGGGATTAAGTAGTAAGAAAGTAAAGTTTATTTATAAAATGGCTCTGGCTCTCTTCCACAGTGTGTCTTTTGTCCTGTCTTCCTCCCCTCACCCCCAATCGGTCGCAGCAGATGGCTGCCCCTTCCTGAGCCTGGTTCTGCTAGAGGTTTCCTCCTGTTAAAAGGAAGTTTTTCCTTCCCACTGTCGCCAAGTGCTTGTTCATAGGGGATTGTCTTATTGTTGGGGTTTTTCTGTATTATTATAGGGTCTTTACCTTACAATATAAAGCGCCTTGAGGCGACTGTTGTTGTGAATTGGCACTATATAAATAAAATTGAATTGAATTGAATTAAATTGAATTGAAAGTGCTTTTCACAGACAAGCAGTCACAAAGCATTGTACAAAAAAGAGGAGAGGAATCACAGTAAAATATAATCGAAAATTAAAGTGCCATTAATAGCAATACAAAATCAAGTTAAGACACAGAAAAAGTAAACAGGTATTCTAAAAACAGTTACTATCAGCAAAAGTCTCAACAGAAAGCCTGGGTAAACAAAAAAAGGTTTGGAATGGGAGACTGTTCCAAAGTCTCGGTGCCACAGACTGAAAGGCTTCATCCTCCTAGTCTTTAATCTTGAACAAGAAACAACTAACAAATTCTGAGCCTGTGATCAAAGACTGAGAGCAGCAGTGTGTTTGTAAGAAGCTGGGATAAATAGTCTGGAACCTGTCCAGACTATTCTGAAGACTATCCCAGCTGTCATAGGACGAGAAGCGGGGTACACCCTGGACAGGTCACCCGACAACCATTCACGCTGACTTTGAGACTCATGGACAATTCAGAATCACCTTAGCCTTAGCTTTTAAGTTTCAAGTGATCCACTGATTACTTGACCCTCCTGTTTATTGTTGTGGGCCTGCCATTCATTAATTTTGAGTTTTACCACCAGCATTGTGGAAAGAATTGTTCCATAATAGTATAGTAGTATATTTTGCATGAGAGTTGTAGAAGTGGACTGTCTCATAAGGTTAGTGGTACCTTAAACAGTTCCCAGTATATGCCAATATAGTCCCAGTAGATGTAGATTTCTACATGTAGATGTAGATTTAGATGTAGTAGAGTTCTTCAACACGTCAAAGGTGCTGTTTATATACAAATATACAAAGGTAAAACATGTAAAGACACTGATATGAATTTGGTGCAAGGCATACTTTATGAAAGAATTTTAATTAGCATGTTCGATCTGCTTCCTGTCACTGTGGTAGATCCACAAATGCCACTGATACTTGAATATTTTAATATTTAATTTCCTCTGCGGCAGAGGTTGCCAGATTCTTTCTATCGTCTCACCTTTTTGGAGCTGTCGTTTTATCTTGTCTGCAGGAAAAGTACAAGTGGAACCAGTAACAGTGATTTTGTTTCCGCAATCACCGTGTATTGTGACGCCTGTAAATGCTGTGAATATTAGGTTCTGCTCTGCAGTACACAAATATGTACGTCTGCGATACTCCACCACCGTCACTCGAGCCTTAAAGTTTTAAAAGATAGCTCTAAAAAGGCATCAGCTTAGATTCACAGGTTGCAACTCTCAGTTCAGCCCTTTGATGGACTGGCAACCTGTCCAGTGTGTATCCTGCCTCAACTCCAAAGTCAGCTGAGATTGGCTCCAGCCCCCCTGTGACCCTGAAACATATGAATGGTTAAGAAAATGGATGGAAGGAGGACTCAACACATGGCTTTCATTTGTTGCTAGTGTAGTTTTCTGGTACACAGTGTATTTTTTACCACACATAAAGAGGTTAACCTAAAACACATGTAAAGTATTTGATTGAACATTGAACACAGTCAGCCACACTTGGCTTCAGTCATGCTTTTCCTGCCCTCTCTCTTCTGTCTCAGCTCTCCCCTGTCCAGAGAACAGTCATTTTGATGAGTGCACCAGCGCCTGCCCTCTGACCTGTGCCAACTTGGACGAACCTGAAGAGCCGTGCCCCCTGCCTTGTCAGGAAGGGTGTCAGTGCGAAGACGGCTTCGCACTGCGGGATGGCCTGTGCGTGGCACGCAGTGATTGTGGCTGCATGCACCACGGGCGCCAGCTGGCCACTAATCAGACTTTCTGGACAGACTGGGAGTGCCAGGAGCGCTGCTACTGCAATGGCTCTGACAACAGTGTATACTGTCAGCTCGCACCGTGTCACCCTGAGGAGTACTGCCAGGAGAATGACGGCCTGTATTTCTGCCAGCCGCGCACTGAGGCCCTGTGTGTGGCAGCCGGTTATGGACATTTTCTGCCATTTGGCGGTGTGCCGTTTGAGCTGCAGAGCTCTTGCAGTCTTAGAATGGTCACTACCAGATGTGGGAGGGCAGACACGGAGCACGCAACCATCAGCAGAACTTTTCCTCCATTTAAATTGGCGGTTCGTAACGAGGACAGAGACACAAGCCAAGCAATTTGGGTGAGGGGCTTTGTGCTGGAAGTCTACGAGTATGAAATTGAAGCATCTCGAAGCTACAAAAACACCGTCACGGTAAGCACTAGATTCACATATGAGAATGGCTGTGGAATGAGGTCATCTTCAACAGATTTATTTTTTTTGCATGCCCTGTGAAGGTCGTAGTTATTGCATGTGTGAGGACATGTTATTTCTAATCAAGCCGATAGAATAACCAGGCAGAGGGTGAATTCCTCTTTGATTGGCTTAAGGTGGATCTAATTTCAATGGGCATCTTTTATCAGGCTGGATTTGGCTCAGACAAAACGCTGACCCTGAGTGACATTTGGACCGGGTTCACAAACCGACTAAAAGATCTGAGGAGGAACAGAAATGACACATCCACCCACACACTCTCTCACACACTTTTTTCTTTAATTTTCTCCGTTTCGCTCTCTCGCTCACTTAGACAATTAGATTGAGAGGAATTCACAGACACTCTTTCAGCCAGTCTTAATAGTATCTATTCATCACCTGGGCTTTCCCACATACTTTGAAAATATGCAAGTCAGTCAGATTAGAGACTCAAACTTCTACTCCTAGAAGTTGCTCCTGTAGCAATCAGTCTGTGTTAGTTGGGATCTTACAATAAATGTTAAGCCTGTTCAAACTAGCACCAGTTTTACGTGTTCTCTCTCTCTTCACTCAGGTGAATAAGGAGCGTTTGTACCTTCCCCTGAAGCTGGGCCCAGGAAGGGTCAATATCTTCACCTTCGGCATGCACCTCATTTTGGAGACAGACTTCGGCCTGAAGGTGGCCTTTGACTGGAACAGTCTCCTCTTGTTGACTTTACCCCGCAACCTCTACAACACCACCTGTGGCCTCTGCCAGGGCGTCCCCCTATCCCCACCCACCCTTTCCACCACTGACTGGGGCATGGCCTGGGCAGAGAGGGACACCTTCTGCCAGGTAGGCTGCGGAGACTCCTGCCCGCGCTGTGGCCTGGGAGAAAAAAGCATCCAAAACGACACCCCTCTCATGGTGGCCGATGCCAACATGAACATCGGCACCAACAGTGAAGCAAACGGAGTCAGCACAGGCATACGTTTCCACGTCGGAGATGGACTGTATGTGTTTGTGGAGCCCGAGGCCGTGAGGCTGTGTGGGTTACTTGTTGATCGAGGAGGTGTGTTTGCACGTTGTCACAGCAAGGTGGCGCCAGCATTCTTTTATCAAAGCTGCCTCCAGGACACCTGCTTGGACCAGGGAACTCAGGATACAATCTGTAACTGGCTGCAGATCTATGCCAGCACCTGTCAGACCCAGGGGGTGCATGTCACTGACTGGAGGAGCGACACACCGTGTGGTGAGTAAAGTTTTACCCATCGTATTACACAACATATATTTTCTCTTTTTAAAGTCACAGACATCTTTTTAAGTTTGAGATATGTCTGCACCATTACTAGAGATAATCTTCTACAATTAAAGTAAATTCATGCCAGTTTAATTAAATAATATTTTTTATATGGACATTATAGATAGAAACCTAACAATCCCCTGTGAGAAAACCTCCTTTTAACAGGAAGAAATCTCCAGCAGAGCCAAGCTCAGGGAGAGGCAGCCATATTCATCTTCTGGTTCTAATGAGGGGAGAGGGAAGAGACAAAAGACAATAATAGCATGTGAATGTATGAGGGGCTGAAAACAGAGAAATAGAGGCAAAGTGCTCAGTGCATCATGGGAGGTCCTCCAGCAGCCTGAGTCTTTAGCAGAGCAATCTGGGAACCCATAGGCTAGTCTGCTGACTTAGCTGGTATAGCCAGCAGATATCTGGGCCAAGAGTTCCATACAGATAAATCGAAAAACCAAAATAAAAAGGTAAATCTTTGTCAGACAACAGACAATCTTTATCTGATGCATTTCAGCATTTACCATCCCTGTTTCGCTCTTCACATGGACTGTTAATCTGCATGCAAAGGAAGCTTGCTCAAACATGATGGGTTAGCAGCACTCTGACTACAAACTGACACCAGAAAACTCTTGTCCCTGCCTGCAGACATTAATTGCAGTAGAACTGATCCAGCCCTAAGTCTAAGTTTAGAAGGGGTGTCTGCTTCATGAACCCAGACTGGGAAGTGGTTCCACAAGAGAGGAGTCTGCCCTCCAGTTCTTTTTGGAGCTCTAGGAAAAACAAAGCGCGTATTGCGAACAATCCACAGGCCTGACTGTCATCAATAGTAGCTGTTTTATCTATTTTTTTTTTCTATATTTTTATGTTAGTCAAGTCAAGTTTATTTCTAAAGCACATTTAAAAACAACAGCTGTTGACCAAAGTGCTGCACATCTAAAATATTCAAATGACATAAAACATAGAACAAAATGACAGCGTTAAGAGAGTTAACATAAGATAAGAAAACCTGAGTAAGAAACAACACAAATAAAACATAGTCAGAACTCATTATGATTTAAAAGCCAGAGAATAAAAGTGAGTTTTCAAACGTGTTTTGAAAATGTCTAATGTTGGGGAGGTCCTGATGTGAGGGGGGAGTTTATTCCACAGTTTCGGAGCAGCAACTGCAAAGGCCCGATCTCCTCTGTGCTTTAATCTGGACCTCGGGACAACTAGGAGCATTTGCTCCACAGACCTCAGTGATCTTGAAGGAATGTACAAATTTAAAAGATCAGAGAGGTACGAGGGCGCTAACCCATGCAATGCCTTAAAAACAAATAATAAAATCTTAAAATCAATTCGGAGACTGACTGGCAGCC
>VUQS01013647.1:2335-14704 GCA_015108495.1 Heterochromis multidens
GTACCATTGGATGAGAGCACAGGTGAGACCTGTAGCAATGTAACAGAGTACATTTACCCAAGTACTTTACTCTGATTTCATGTACTTGTATTTTATTTAACAATTTCCATGTGATGCTACTTTACTCCGCTATATTTTGAGTTCAGTTATTACACTTCATACTCCATACTATTTATTTTAAAGTTTTAGCTACTTATTGTTTTGCAGAGTAATCACATTATTAGACTAAGCTACTGAGTAATATATAAGTAATTAAAATCATAAACAGCTGTAGCATCAATAAATCAATAATTATTATCCAATAATATCATGTATATGAATTTGAAAAGTGTCATTTGACATTAGTACATTTATTTTAGGTACTTTAAATATATGTGAATATACAACCTGCGAACTATTAAGCTGCTTAAGTAGGAGTATAACTTTTACTTAAATAAAAAGTCTAAATACTTTTTTCTACTTTGCAAAACAACGATCCATCTCAAGATTATGTTTAAATTCTTATGTTTGAATAGCTCCACTTTTCACATAATAAATAATAGGACGCAGGGCTGCTTATGAGCTTGAAAATGGTGGTTTGCACACCAGTTTTATACACTTACTAAATATTTCTAAATATTTACTAATTTAATATTAATATTTTTAATATTTACTAGACTAAATATTCTAAGTTCCTTCATGTAGCCATACTTGTCAGTGTAAATACACTCATGTACGCAGAATAACAAGTGTAAGTACATGATATGAAACACACTTTTTAGGTGTTAAAAGATGGCTTACTTAATTGCCTATTGTTGTTGTGTCAGGTTTAAATGATGCCAAAAACCGCTGCTGGAGATGGGGTTAACATTTGTTTTCCACAAAATATGGATCATCAGTACTCAATGAGTACCACTTTGAGGAATAAAACCTGTTTCCTCCGACTGATACTCGATTCTCAAACTGAAACTAAATTTGGAGCACGAGTGTTTGAATATTTGTGTTGTCACACCAGCAGATCGTCAGATTTTTTTTTGTCTTTTGTGTGTGTGTGTGTGTGTGTGTCAGTGATGTAGGTGTGTAAAGTGCCGTGCTGAGGGGGCCCCCTTTGGTGTGAGTTGGGGGTTGTAGGGGGAGCTGAAGTGGTGTCCCTCCATTAACACAGACAGAGGTGTGTGTGAGCGATAACTGCTAGCTCTCACACTCTGACACCTCACACACACACACACACACACACACAGTCTATACACCACACAGAACCTCCTGTCTGCATTTTCCAAACCTCTCACACACACTTTTTTATGTCCTCGAGCCCCTTAAACACACACACACTCAGTCAATCCATCATACACACTTCACAGCCACTCTCCCCACTTACATGCCACCATGTTGACTCACTTGCCATGAGATGGATGGATGGAAGTGGAAGAATGACACACACATCACATTCACTGAGTGTGTGTGTGTGTGTGTGTGTTAGACTCAGTGGCCTCGCTCACTGTTGGTGTCATTCAAACTGGCATCATGATGACTGGTTTTGCATGACTGGTTACTCATGTTTTGTGCGTGTGTGTGTGTGTGTGTGTGAGAGAGAGAGATGACTCCATGTCCAGTGCTATCAGTGTGTGTGGTGTCTGTAATGTCAGCAAATCAGAATTTTCTCCTCAGCGACTGTTCGTTTCTGTTACTGTAACGTGCACGTCATCACCGTGCGCTCGTTTTTATTCAATCAGCATTGATTGCTGTTACCGTAATGTTTGTATCAGCAGCTCCATATAGCTTTGTTATCATGTTACATAACTGTACTGCAGATCTAAAATCAGCTGCCAGTTAGAAGTGTTAGCTCTGTTAACAGTAAGAGCTGGCACCATGGTGTTCAGACAAGCAGCTCAGCTTTTTGATATCACATTAAATATACGTATGACACATACCACAGTGACCGCCCCCGCTTTTTTTCCTCTTGTATTACATTGAAGCCACTTGATTAGATTCGCATTTCTCTAAACTGAAATGTGCCCCCCCCCACACACACACACACACACACACCCGGCTGGCTCTGTAGTGTTTTATTTGCTGTTAGGACAGCACTTGGATCAGAAGTTTGCAATCAGGTTATCCCTTCATCTGGTTCCTTACTGTAATGTGTGGATTATCAGCATCTTTTGCATGTTTTATTGCACTGAAAGTGATTTTTGTTGATGTGATGTTGGTGTAGGCAGTTACTCAGCTTTTTTCTTTTAGCTTATTGGTGGTTTTTTTTTCTCCTGTTGGGCTGTGTTTTTAGCATGAGGAGTCACTTCGACCAGTTTAGAATCACCACTTAACCTACCGTGCATGTTTGTGGACTGTGGGAGGAAGCCAGAGAGGACACACGTGGAGGCACGGTGGTGTGGTGGTTAGCGCTGTTACCTTATAGCAAGAAGGACCTTGGTTCAAATTCACTGGACAACTGGGCCCTTTATTTTGTGGAGTCTGCATGTTCTCTCCATGCATATTGAACGAAGAAATGTAATACATTTAGATCAAGTAACTTCTTCAAGAACCTAAAAATAAGTCCAGTTGCCTTCAGTGCTGATCTGTATGATTGTGTTTGCTGCGCAGTCTGTTAAACGCTAGCTGCTGCTACCGTATTTGTTTAGTGATCATTTTGGGTTTTAAGTTGAAATGCATCCATATAAATTACCCCATCTCTTATTGAGACTCACATGTATTGTGTCGCTTCATGTTTTCCCCTCATCTGAGCTGGAAAGGATTGGCAAAGAAGACAAAAACACTCTCTGAGAATCACTTTCTACTGATTTTACCCAGGTCTAAATAGTTAAACATTTTCTTTGTGATAGTTTACATACCTTTAACTTTGGATCGACTGAATTTTTCCCTAATCTGGAAATGAGGTGACCACAGCTTCCCTGCTTTCTTTGCAACTACTGGATAATAACCAGACTTTAGAAAACTGTCTTTCATTCAGTGTTGATTTTTAAGATCTACAGAAACAGTCACAATGTGAGACATCATCTCAATATTTGGGACATAGAAAAGTACAGTAGATAAAACTGCCATCCAGTCCTACACAAAGCAGATATCTGCTCAGCTTAATGATACATGTTCTGGTCTCTGCTCCAAGTTCCAAAGGAAAAACTATTTTCTTCATAGAAAAATTTTATAGACTCATAAAGTCTGCATAATTGGGCAGGTGGGGTGGAGCCTATGGTTTCATGCCAGTGTAGGAACATTATTTTAGTTTCACATGTTTATATTTTTAACTTTTAAGTTTATTTCCAGTTGCTCTTTGGTGATATTTAGGCACAAAACCTACGTTGTTAGATTTGGATCATGCCATCGAATGAGCATCTCAGATCTGCATGAAAAAATTCCAGTGGGAAGATCCACTTCTTAATGGGAAATATGCAGAGTTTCAAGTCCCTGCTGTCATTAGTTTTCGCAAAATAAAAAGTCCTTTAAAGGATGAAGGTAGTGGTACTTTTAAATGTTTTTCTATCATTTTTGAGGGGCCACTTTTAAGTTCCATTATCTGGAAAACTACTCAAGCTAGGTCCTTCAAATGTTTTAGGGTACATATCTGATACAATGGCTCTGTGAATATCGACTCTCAGGAGTGTAGCTCAAGTTAACCTAGACTGACGGATGCTTGAAGTTCCTAAAATAATGATGTGTTGTGCAGCACCTGGCACATAGGAAAATGTTCTTGCTGGTCTATCAGGGTGCCGTACATAAATATTATAAATATTGTAAAAATTCATCCTGGGAAAATGAGAGAGAGCACCATGACAAGTTTTGGAGATAATATGAACAGGAACTTGTTCTTTCTAAAAAAGTTCATTTGGATTTGGTATGTGGTGTCATACCTGGGAAATATCACATCGAAGTTAGATGAAAAATTGTAATAAAATTTTTTTTTTTTTTCCATATTCAAGCTCTAATATGTGTGAGAGTGTGAGAATCTGTGAATAAGATATCAGTGTCCTAACTGCAAAATCTGCTGTCTGAGATCAGACATCCAAATATCTGAGGGACTTCAAGCATCCTGAGAGTCCAGATTCACAGAGCCATAGTACTACATATTTACTCTAAAGCACTCAAAGGACCGAGCTTGAGGAGTTTTCTAGATAATGGAATTTTAAAATGACCCCCTGATCCCCTAAAAATTGTGTTAGTTTATAAAAAAAAAATTAAATGACAAAACCTTAAATGTGAAAGCTCAGTGGTTGAAGGGTCAGCTGCTAAACTTCACAGGTTTGAATTCACTGCTGAATCCACTTTGTGTTTAAGAACTTTGCTATCAGTTGGATAAAATAGAACATAAACAGAAAAAAATATATAAATACCATGTATGTGGTGTACTATGAAGGTTTGACGTGCAGATGACAATGTTCAAAGTTATAAGTGGCAGAGTAAAAAAAAAAAAAAATTCTAAAGGCCAAATTTAAAATTAGCTGCTATTACTAAAATGCTTTTGAAAATGGGCCTGCGTCAGTTGTGGAGATTGTAATAATTACTGACCAATTACAGCTACTCGTGGGTCAATACAGCATATTTTCACTGCAGTGTGATGACTCACGCTGGTTTGTGTAAATATTTAGGACCAGGGCGTCTTATCTGCTGCATTAAATGGTAATGCTTAATTTCTCCATCATTTACCTGCTATAAACCCCATTTTCTGATATTTTTTTAGCCTTTAACTTGTTTATTCTGTAAACTCACACAGCAAATAAACTTTAACAAATTCAAATGTTATTTTATATTTTATTACTTGCCATTATCTACATTGTGTAAGTGGTCTTTCTTTTATTATGGATGATTATAAAAATACAGTAACATCTTTTTCAGTGCAAAACTAAAAACTCTCTCAGTTCCATTATGTAAACCTTATATAACTGGATCGTTTATTTACACGTGTCCTTAATGAATTCCAATTACCAGCTCTCACCAAATGTTGTGTAGTAAGGCGATAACAAATACAGGCGGGTTGGCCGCTGATGAGTCAGTGGCAGCCACCACTTAAAAGCATCCCAGCTGCTGCTGCTGCCGCTGCCACTGCTGCTGCTGTGGTGACGGCCGCCCGGCGGGGGCGGCGCCAGCCAGGCCAGGTCACCACAGTGGGCTTGTGACCGCGGGGTTGTTGGTTTGATTCCCCAGATAGCATCTGCACAGCGGCAGCCTTTTCTGTGACTCAGCTTGAAGCTCCTCTGTGACTCAGAGCTTTGTTCAACCAGAGGTTTGTTCATGCGCGGTGGTCGTGATTCTGTTAAGGCAACGCTCACCTTCATGCATCATAACTCCTCCACTTCTGTTCTGTAACAGGTAACAAACCCACAGGTGTAACAGGGCTTCAACTTCTGACTACAGTTTGTTTCTTCGGTTAAAAAGTTAATAATCTCCATTTTTTTTTACTTGGATTATTGAATTATTTTGGGGCATTTGCACATTTTGGGGGAATTTACTCTCTTATTGTTGAACATTTGCACAGGACAGAGTCAGTTTAACTCTAATCTGTGGATCATACCATCATATATCCTCCAGGAACCTATAAAACATATACGATCTCCATGCTGCATGGCTAATTCAACATCTGAACCCCAAAGGACCTAACGATGATGATTATTATTATTATTATCATTATTATTATTATTATTATTATTATAAGCTCCTCCGTTTGATCCTTTGGGGTTGTGTCAGGAAGGGCAACCAGGATAAAAAATCTGCCAAATCAAGCATGCAGAGCACCAGCTCTGGTGACCCTTTGTGAATAAGGAGCTGCTGAAAGTGGCTGGCTGCATTATTTATTTATTGATTGATTTATTGTATTTTTGAATTTGGCCAAACAAACAGCTGGTTTATGCTGACTTGGATAAATGGGAGAAAATGGATGGATGGGATGGAAACCAAAGATCAGACATTGCAGAAAAGACTCCTAGTCCTGTTTCTCGGGGTTTGCTGTGGTGATGGTGTGTTTATTAAGTTTTCCAGTATACAGTGGGCTTACCAGCCCAGAGAGTAGGCCTGGGAAGGTAGATCAACCCTGAACCCCTGAAAAGGCAAGGTATTTATACTGGTACACAAGAGGACAGGAGGGGAAACAATCAGTGGAGTGCCTGATTTACCTGTGCGTATTAAACTGAGTCAAAAGGTATAACATCAAGGGTCCTGAAGGCAATAATGGGGTGACAAGACCAAAGACATAAACAAGTAAAGGTGATAGGTTCCAAAGGTTAAACGCTCCAGGGGGTAGGCATCTGCCTTTTGATTACTGGGACTGTTACGAAGGATAACAGGATGTCAAAGGCAAAAGATTCAGAGGACAGTGAGTCTGTCTCAATATTCTTCATCAGTTACTTATTGTGTTTTAATAACTTGCCATCCTGCCATCCATTTAAACAAAAGCTAAAGTAACTTCTAAACACATGTAACTGCACTGTAACTGGCTGTAGAAAGATTTTTCTCTTCACTCTGAGGTGAAGACATGTACATGAAAGCTGATCCACTCTAACATCACTTAATGGCTCCAGCTAACATCTGGACATTTGGTAGATTTTTGGAGGAAATAAACTCATGTGAGACAGAACTCTATCACAGCTTCATCTTTGCTCCCATTTTAAAGCTTTAAAGACATTTATATGAATCAACACCACATTCTGACTGTCCTAAATCAGTCAGTGTTACTGTATATGGAGGTACTCGTGTGTCTCTATCATGCAAAGACACAGAAAAGGTTTTAGATCAATGCATTAAACACTGAACTAAAACACTGTTTTATTGCAAGTAAAATAAATCCATGATTAAAACATACATCTAAATGTTTTGGGTTGCTGTTGGGGTGGATCTCGTGAAAAACAAGCTTGGCATCATCCTCAGCTAGTTAAGGAGATGAAGAAGTCCACAGAGAAGAAAGTGTGGGAGCAGAAAAGGAATGTGTTCTGTCTTTACTTCCATCTTAGCAATAGTGGGAATGTTTCACTTGAACTGGTGTTCGTATTATTTTACATTACTGTGTCAGCTTGTCGCTGCTAATATACATTTTTTAAGACACAGCAAGATCAGAGATGTGTCAATTCAATTAAATTCAATTGTATTTATATAGTGCTAAATTACAGCAATCAGACGATCCCCTATGAGCAGTACTTGGCAACAGTGGGAAGGAAAAACTCCCTTTTAACAGGAAGAAACCTCTGGCAGGACCAGGCTCAGGGAGGGGCAGCCGTCTGGGGTGAGGGGAATGTGTCTTGCATCTTTCAGTCTAGGTCCCACTCATGAAGTTCAAGTCAAAAGCAATCAAAAGTTATAGAGTCACAGTTTGAATCTAAAATGATTTCACTGGCAAGAGATTGATGCAGAAAAGTCCTAAAACCTTGAGTGAGTTATTGTTTAGATGATGAATTTATTATATAACATAAAATACACAAGTATGTGAAAGGTGTCCTTGAATTGAAGACAGCTAAAGTTGTTTGTTTAAGGTATTTTGTCTTCATTGTGTGAGTCATTAAGGTCACATGGGTCAAGGTGTAAGTTGGGGTTTAATTGCCTGAGAAAGGGATCTCAAGACTGCGTTATAGGTAACTGATAGAAATGTCTTCAAGGACCTAAAAAAGAAGGCCTGCAACTCAAGCACTTAGGGCAAGTGGCTAAATGAGACTACAGAAGCTGCTGTGGACATCTGACATCAGTTTAGTGGTGGAGAAACTCATGGTGTAGTTTGTTTATAGCCTAATGTTAGTATTTTATTTTTGACGATTGCATTTATGCTTCAAAAATCATAAAATGATGTCAGTTTGTTGAGGTTATCTTGCTGAACAAAACGTGTAAAGGGATCTGCATGTCTGCCCATGCTTTGCAGACCATCGTCTACCTGTTGTAACTGTTTACTGTCACCAGGGGGCAGTGTCACAAACAGCCGGAGAGCTACTTTTCTCATGCTGTTGTTGGTTGTTTAGCTAGCTGTGAGAAGACCAAAGGCATTTTAATGCGTTCCAGTTGAAGTTGGAAGTTGGAATTGCAACTGGAACGCCCCCTCAACTCGGATTTCCAACTCGGAAAGTTGGAGCAGCCCCACCAACCCCAACTTAACAATCCAAGATGGTAGCAGTGAAAATAAACATTAACTGGAAAACAAAAATTGTATGTTTATGTTTACAAAACTGTAAAACTTTTAACCTGTACTGCTACTAATGTGCATTTGTGACTCACTTAATAAGCCATATGAAGAGCACTGACCAGCCTCTGTCCATGAATGTGCTGCAGAGTTTTTAAGCGCAAGAAAAACAGGCATTGTGCTGTATTTCTAGTAATGCACAAATCCTGTTTTTCCTTGTTTTCCCAGTTTTACCACTGGAGTGCACTCAACTCAGGAGTGACATCACTCCCAGCTCTGACATCCAACCTCTGAGGCAGGAAAGCACCATGACATATAAAGAGTCCTCAGCTTCTCATACTGCGTTTCTGAACATTGATGTTTTGGTTTTTTTGTGCTTCTCCCTGCAAGTGCCAAAATCCACTGTTGCTCCCTTTCCTGTTCAGGCCCACTGTTCAACCAATCAGCATGCGACCTACGCACACCATCATCCCCGTTGGGCTATACACTGTTGGTTTTTGGAGGAGTGCACATAGGTTGCATATCCAAAATCCCTCACACTGCGTAGCCAGATACCCCCTAAGTATCATAAACTTTTATTTCCCACAGATCTTATTTCAAAACCTGTAGACAAATCTGATTGGCTGACAGGGAGCCAGGGTGATGGTTTCTTGTTGAGGTGAACTTCTGGGTTTACCCCCAAATATTTTTGTGTGTGGTGTTTACAGTTTTGCTCACAGATCTATTGTTTTGATTGCAAACCTGTTCTGTCTGATTGCATAATAAAGGCAAAAATAATAATTTTATTCTGTTCTGAATCACAGCTGAGTCATTTTTACCTAAAATCTGAATGAATAGTTGTTTTTGAGTTTTGCATAATTAGCCTCCAGCGTGCCTCATTTAATAATCAGCGGTATGAAGGAATATGTTCAGGTTTCTGTACCTTTGACCTTTTCCCTCCTCGTTATTACTTTCTAATCATCTAGTCTCAGTGTCTCTCACTGTAAGCTGTTGTGGGCAGCAGCAGCCTTCCCTCCACTGACCAGAATGCCAGCCATGGGACTGCTGTGCATCAGCGGTTCCGATGTGACCGCGTGGGCGGCGATGAATGTGATGGGATATGAATGTGGAATATCAATTATGATAAATGCCTTCCCGGCGCTATCTGCTCCATCTCTGCGGCGACACATGTGGGCTGATCCCAATCGCACGACCATAACAAGCCTTCAGTCGTAAACACTGATGAGGAAACAGCATGTTTTTTTGTTTTTTTATGGGAATTAATAGAAAGATGGATGAAAAGATGGACAGAGAGACAGACAGAGAGACAGACGGTGTTTTTGAATCCTCTGAACTGTCTCAGCTTTCAAAATGTCCCTACACCTACTTTCTGCACAAAACAGTGGTGTTAGATTTTCCAAAATCACACGTTTCAGAGAAACAGTAGTTACAGTTACATAACCGCCCACCCCCTGATCGCATCATGATTGGCATCTTCAAAATCCTCAAAACCAAATCCTGAACATCCACAAAATATATATATATATATTTATAATAAAAATCTCTGCTGGTAATAAGTGAAAAACACTGACAGCTTTTAAGAGTCACATTATGTTTCTGTTTGTGTTGCAGAAAGTGCCCGGATGGGTTTGTCTGTCTGAAGGCAGGAAGAAACCCCAACTATGGCTACACCAGCTTTGACACCTTTGGGTGGGCCTTTCTGTCCCTGTTTCGTCTGATGACACAAGACTACTGGGAAAATCTCTACCACCAGGTAACCACCAGGAGCAATCAATCAGTTAAAGTCAGAGAAAAAACAGATGGTAAGATTTAAGCTTCTAAAGTGCCTCTTTTTCCAGTCTGTAATCTAGACTGTGTCTAATTCAGCGTGTTCTCATCATGACATAATGTCATTTAGACACAAATTTGGCATCAGACCCTTGACTCAGGGCTGGAGCTAAAGGCAGGGCCTGGGGTGGCACTGTCCCCTACCCAAAAACTGATTGACCCCCCCAAACTCTCCTTTTTCTGTGGAAAACAGTTTTTTCTTCCTCAGTGCATCACTCTATATATATTTAACATTAAACAATGTTACATGCAGTGGGCTCTCCTTTACTTTGACCGCTGTGAACAAAGGATGTGTGAATAATTGGTATTTACTTCTGCCATTCTGTAAAGTCAAACATATTTACTGTAGTAATCAGACTATATTTTATTAGCTCTGTTGCTTCACCATTAAATGTTGCACTTCAGTGTGGCTGACATGTCGTTACGGGGCACCTACATCTCCTGAGGCGTGTTCATGGAGGCAGGAGGTCTGTGTCATTACAACCAGTTTTTAAGTGCTTTTATTTCTGATACAATGTACTGATTTCCAGTGAGCCCCCCTTTTGGCTGATTATTGGACCTCCCTCTGCCACACCATTTAAAAAATCTTTTAAATGCTTTTTCCACATCTTTCAGTCACATAATAGACACAGATTGCTGCTAAATCCTGACGGCAGCATAACAGTTTATTTACATTTCTGCACATCTCCTACATGGTATCAGGACACTGACGGGTTGTGTGTTTTTTATTTTTTCCACATGTGCACCTTCAGACACTGCGTTCTGCCGGTAAGACCTACATGGTGTTTTTCGTGGTGGTGATTTTCCTGGGCTCCTTCTACCTGATCAACCTCATCTTGGCTGTGGTCGCCATGGCGTACGAGGAGCAGAACCAGGCGACTATCGCCGAGGCCTGCCAGAAAGAGCGGGAGTTCCAGCAGGCCATGGAGAGGCTGAAGAAAGAGCAACAGGTAACTGATGCTCTGATGCTCTGATGCTCTGGATAAACCACTGCAGTCATCAGTTTTAACGTGTTCAAAGTGGTTTTCATCCTGACCCTGATCTGGAGCTGCTGGGTTTGGAACAGTGTTGTTAGCTTTTAGGCTTTTAAACTATAAACTCTGCTCTTCTGATATTTTTTTAAGCATAATAGTACAATGTAAGAATTATGGAGGTCAGAAACTGCCAAAATAACATAAATAAAAAAATCAAAATCAAAACTATCAAAAGCAATTTATAAAATGTGTCATAAGTTGATATTTCTGCTTCACCTTTCTTCTGTTTTTATTTTGATTTGTATTAATCCCTCTGTTAATTTACTTTACATTTTCCACAATTAAAAAAAAAATTAAATATACAGTCTTCACTGGAAAAGTTGACACAGTTTTAATGGCAATCTGCTCATTTGCATAATTAATCAGACATACAAAACGAAAACGCCATTGTTTTTACTTTTACTACTACTACTTCCTTTAATTGAATGTACTTTCTTGCTTTGTGCAATAATAATAACAATAATCATAATAAGTTAAAAAAAAAATACTGGCTAAAAAATAGGGAATTAATAAACCAAATGGAAGGTTAAATAAAAAAATAGGGAAATTAATACAAATAAACACACAAACAATTGAAAGCAAATATCAGTTTCAGTCACTGTTATATGTTTTTCAATATTGCTCTTTTTAAGAGTCACATTAATTAATTAATTAAATGTTTTTTTTATTTTTTATTTTGGCAGTTTTGGTCCTCTGTAGGCAAAGTATATCATTACAGTAAAACAAAGTGAAATAAATCCAGCTCAGTTACTGGAATTGATCCGCTCCATCTGCTGGGTTTCAGTGTAAATAATTCAGAAAAAAAAACAGTATAAACAATCTAAAAGCAGTATCTTCATGCCTTCTGTTTTACCTTCTGTCCTTCATTCTCATTAATGTATGAAAATGTATTAATATATGGATGTTAATCATTCAAACATTTCTAGTAACAATATTGTAGTTTTAAAGTTCGCTGTATTTGCTGTAACTCCTCCACCAGGTTGCCACTCAGAAAGCTACCGACTCTGACTCATTGATGTCACCAGACCTCTCTCCTTTTGGCCCACCAATGGACAGCTTTGAGGAGCGAAGGCGGAGCCAGGCTCTGATGGGTGTGGGGGATGTGGAGGCGAACCTATCGGAGGAAAAGCTGCTGCAGGTGGACTTGACTGATGGTGGAAAGGTAATTAAAGAAAGATTTGATTTAATATCCTTTATATTTGGTGCAGGGCACCACGGTGGTGCAGTGGTTAGCACTGTTGCCTTACAGCAAGAAGGTTCTGGGTTTGACTCCACCATTTAGCCAGGGCCTTTCTGTGTGGAGTTTGTATGTTCCCCTCATGTCTGTGTTGGTTGGTACTCTGGCTTCCTCCCACAATTCAAAGACATGCAGTTAGTGGGGTTAGGTTAATTGGTGAATCTAAATTGCCCATAGGTGTGAAT
>VUQS01013658.1:3068-15577 GCA_015108495.1 Heterochromis multidens
AAAAAGCTTTCTTTTGTTTAAAAAAAAAAAAAAAAAAAACTGTACCCAAGGTGCTTTTGTTGCTTCACTGGACATATGCCTACATAAAAGTTTGGAAAATATATCTGTAATTATGCAGACAAAATATGAATTAGTTTGGCTTGTAAAAACTATTCTTGGCGGGCACAGTTTCCCAAAACTTGGGTAATGAGCCAGAAAGTTGATACTGTACACTGAAGACTAGATGGTAAAGACTTTCTTGTGGCTATGTAAACATATCGGCATCTATTGTTCTGTATTCTTTGGAAACCCACAAAACCAAAGAATTCGCAGGACGCAGCCAAGCCAAGACATGTCAAAGAGCCGGAGTGAGAAGTGAAATAAGGAACACTAATGTGGATATTTGTTGGACGGAGAAGAAATGTTTACCTCCATGGTGTAGTTGGTGTGCTTGTTGTCAAAGATAAGAGCTTCCTGAATGAGCTGGTGGTCTCCCTCCAGCTGGTCGATCTTTGGCTTGTAGTTGACGATGCTTTTCTCGTACTGGCGGAGGTGCGTCAGCTGGTCCTCCAGGGTGCCGTGCATCTCGATTGAGATGCGGCCAATTTCCTGCACAAACACACAGAGAAGGTTATGACACCTTTTAATGAGAACAATGAGTCACAGCAGAGACGAGGACATGATAGAAGAATACAAGAATAGCCAAAAATCCAATAGCACAGCCTGGCTTTGAAGCCTTTCCTTCATCAAATTAAAAAAAAAAAAAACAGTATCACTGGTATTTTACTGAGTTTAACACAAGTCAACATTATGTAAGTACCACCAAGATAAAGCTGTTAATGCTGGCCTCATTTCTAGAACTATGTAATTAAAGACCCCTAGTTCAGACCTAAAGACCAAACTCTACACAAAAAGTACACAGGCTGTGGTGCGATATTACGGTGCTGCAGTGGATATCATGCTGGCCTCATTCTCAACTTAAAATGTGGTCATCTGACTGCTGGCTCTGCTCACACTGACCTCCATCTTGTTTTGGATCCAGGGCCCGATGACATTGGCCTGGTTGGCAAACTGTCTGCGCAGACGCTCGTTGTTCTGCTGCCGGGCGTGCTCTTCAATCAGAGCCTGGTCGCGCTGAGGCACCAGCTGCCTGACCTACAGCAGCCAGGAGAGTGATGGAAACACCCAAATGTGTTAATACTGACTCATGTGACTATAATAAAGAGGGAACAATGAAACCTGTAATGAACGGAGAACATTATGCTGCGTTTCTTTTTCCCCATTTCTCTTTAAATCCTCTCCTCAGTGGTTCACCTTTTTCATAAATTAAGTTCTTATTCCCTTACTGATTATAAAACAAATCTCTCATGCCACTAAAGCTTACCAAAGCATGAATTTGCTTTGACTGAAGCTGCCATACTCATTTTAAGTTCCTTTAAAGAGCCTATATTTTCTTTGTTGTCTTTTTTGTTGTCTGCGTTTTTCTCTCTGTCTTTTGTTCAATAAAATGTGCGTTTGTATTCTGACTGTTGAAATATTACAAAGGAATAAAAACCAACATGACACAAAACAAGCTTTTCCTTCCTGTTTTCCCAAGACTTCTATTATTTACTATGTTACGTTATTTCCATCATAAGTTGTTTTGTTTTATTTGGTTTGTGGTTTGGTTGGATGGGTGCTGAAATCCTCCAGACCACCGAAAAATCAGGGTTAAGTGTTGAATGGAGGACTGAAAAGAGAAGAAATGAACTAAACCCCAAATTTTCACTCATCATGCACAGAAAAACCACATCTAACAAAAAATTCCAACAAACAGAAACAAAAAAATCGTTATGTTTCACATTTGTATTGATTGTATTACCTTGTCCCATTTGGCATTAATCTCCTGTGGGTTGATTGTGGTATAGGGGTTGGTGCCGGCTATATTCACGTGATAGGTCTGCACAATTTTGGCAATCTCATTGTGAATGCCCAGGATGGCCATGCGCTCTTTGTCAGCCTCTGGCAGCGTGGCTTTAAACTGCTCGTGGGCTGTGCTTAATCCCTGAGACACAAAATGTAGAAAAACAAAATGAGTAACAAAGGGTCTGTATGAAAGAGGACTAGCTGCCTTCTTGAATTATAAAATATAAAAACATGACAGTTTGTAATTTTCTTTTAAAATTGTAGTGACATAGAGCTTGTATGATACTGTGCAGACATTGTTAAGGATATTTTATACAAAAAAAAAAGAAGTATAAGCTTCCTGAGTCTGGTAAAGTGTTAATTCAAACAACTGCATTTTCTTTGTTGTTCTTTTGCTTGATTCATTAGTTAAGACAAACTTGCTTAGGTCTGCTTACATCTGCTTTCATGGTTGTATACCAAACTTTGATATTGTGTTTAATTGCTTTCCTGCTGTGAGTGAGATGAGAAGATCCATGTCCGTGTCAAATCTGTTTGGTAAATGTTAGGCTTTAGTCAGCAGCCTGTCAGAAGAGAACAGCATCCACCTGCTGACACTTTTAAATAAAACCTTCAGCTTTAAAGAGACATCAGACAGCATTTTGGTTTAACTTTTCATTATGAAATCTACTCTGTTTTCTTGCTGTAACAGGCAGAGAAAAAGGACACCATAAGCATTTAGATTGGTTGCCTGTAAATCTTTCTTTCATTGCTGCCACCAGGCTGGAATTTTCCCGCGCTAGATCAGATTTGATTTGTGGCAAAGAGGAAGTCACACAATTGCACAAACAAAAAAGAAGACATGAGTCATAGTGAAGTATAGAGGATGACTTTAGTAGTCTCACATATTAAAAAGTACTCAACAACATGTGAAGAAACAGCAGCTATGACTTGTCCAAAACATCTATGTATTGTACTGAAGTATGTGTATTGTATCAACTTAATGTGAACTAAGTTCAGGCCATACCTTCATGTAATACCACTTTGCACCACTTTATTTTAACCAGGCACTGGTAAAATGTGAAAGTTTTAGTTAAAATTTGCAGAGGTCAATTATGAAAAATACCTTTGAAGAAATAGATTTAAAAGAAGCTGTGGCTGGGGTAGGTTTGGTATTCTTTGGCCTTTGAACAGACACCACACTTCCCCCATATCACTGGTGCTCGTGATGTTCTGGGTAGTTTTAATCACCAGATTCAGGTTAGGAAACTTTTTCATTCCATGTGTAAATAGTATTTGACATGGGGATTTAGCCTTATTAAGTTTCATTAAGAAGTACAGTCATTTCTGAGCCTTCTTTAACAGGGTGGAGACGTTTGATTTCCTCAGTTAAAAACCACAAACTTATCATTTGAACAATGAGTCTGTGTGGACTAAAACACGTTTTCTACATGCAGCTCTTCCTCCCTTTTCTAGTCTTTATGCTAAGTTAAGCTAAGCTAATAGTTAATATGCTGCTTCTTCACATTACCTGGACAAAGATTAGCTAACTGTCATCAAGAAACAGATAAGCATACTTTCCAAACTGACAAACACTTGCCTTAAATTCTCAGCTACATAACCCCACAGCTGTTTACAGGCTGCTAATTTTATTTATAATCTAAAGTCACACCTGTTTCTCTCCATCTCACCTGGATTTCTTCAATGGTGTGGACAATAAATGTATCCTGCAGGTCCTCCATAGCACCCTCCATCCAGTTGTTGAATGGAGCCGCTCTTTTGGCAAACTCGAGGTACAGCTGGTCGATGGTTTCTAGGAGCTTCTCGGTTCTCTGTTGAGCATTAAAAATGTGATAAACATAAATTTACAGGGTTTTTATTGACCTTCAAAGTCTATTTGGGTGAAATTCAAGAATTCACAGAGACTTTTTTCTTCTTTTTTTTTTGCATGATCATTCACAGAGCTCACAGGGGGATTTAGGGGTTATATCTTCGCAAATAAAGTCTCTAATCTTTAAAGGATTTTCAAGGCCAGCGGGAACCTTAAAATTGTCTTCACAGCTTCTCACTGTGAGGAAGAACTCTTTCATCTCTAAATTTTTGCCCTCACCAGCATGAAGAAGGACAGAGGGAATTTAAAACACACTTCTAACTTCTTTAAAGTGAGTCATTTAAGAAGTTAGAAATGTGACTCTTCGGTAAGTTGTTTAGTTTGGATTCCCTTGGGGTTGTCCCCGAGTCTGTTTTATCCCATGTCACCTGCAAAGCCTCGCTGCGTTTCTGGGTCAGAGCTCCCAGAGTGTCCCACTGGTCGCAGATCCGCTGGCAGCGAGCGTTAACACTGGGGGAGTCGTAGTAGTCCAGCTCACTGGAGCACAAGAGAGACAAGAACACAAGTGATTTGTTATCTGCAGAGGAGCAGCTTTAACTCACATTAATCATCTTTAATATATAAGCATTTTGTTCCTGTTTGTTTGTCATCTTGATTTGTTGATTTTGTGTTTTATGTGGTGTGAAATGTGAATGAGCAGAATGTCCTGGATGTAGTCTCAGCTCTTGCTGTGCAAACAATGAAGCTGTAAATGCACAGAAGCCCTCAAATTATCCAACTCTACTTTATCCTTTTATTGATCCACAGAATTTTTGACTGCCATCTGTTCACCCCAGCTTTTGTTTATCATCTCTTACTTTAACTCTTGTGCAATGGCTGCAATTTGCTCCACGCGGTCCTGGTGTGCCGCCAGGTCACTCTCAAAGGCCTCGTGTTTTTTCAGCAAGGCCTTGATCTCTGACAGAGAGGCCGTCTCATAGTCCCGCTTCTGCAGCATGTCCTCTTTACCTGCAGGGGGAGACAGAAAATATATCATTAAAGCTAAAATAACACTAAATATCTCCAACCTATACTTCTAGGCTGCAGTTTTACTTTACCTGAGCCACATAGCACTAAACACAGGAGCACTTTGGTTCTTTATGTTCTGACTGTGTACTTTTTTCAAAACAGTAGGTACCTTCAGTCCAGGCTTCATGGATGGCTGCTTTCTGACGGAATTTCTCTGCCAGGTGATCGAGTCTTTCCAGCCTCCGGATCTCATTGAGGAGCCACTCTTCGTAGCCTTTTTCTGCTCCCTCTAGATTTCCCCATGCATTGTTAATGTCCTGTACGAGACAAAGGAGAAACGAGCATAGTAACGATCTAAAATCGGCTGTGACTTCAACGGATGAAAATCTGTGCTGTAAATGCAAGAAAACAAAACAACTTTCGTGTTCTGTGATTACGTATATTATTTTACAGCTATACACATCCACAGCCTAGCATTACCTTATTTAAACCTCACATTTACTTTTATGGCTCACTGTCTAGAGTCTGTACTTAGCAAATGTATGTATTGTTCTCGGGGAGTGACGAGTTATTCTATTTACAGTCCTCAGTGTGGAGCTGAGACTGTTAAACCTTGTTTGTAAAATGTTAAGGTACTATTTGTTGTACTATTTGCTAACGATGACTGTTTCACATGTATTCAAATTGCTTGCAATTTGCATTTGCAATTTTGAGCACCTTAATTACACAAAAATTGTTTTACAGATTTGCTGTTTAGATGTTCAAAAGCGGTTGTTTCTTTTCTCTGGCTGTATTTGATTTTTGACAACTGCAGTACAGAAGAGGTATTACAGCCTTTTTTTCAGTTAATGTTGAGAGATTTAAGTTTGAACCAAAAGTGAATTGAAAACAGTGAAGTTATAGTACAACAAAAACTATTCTGGGTTGGGGGATCAGCTTATTCCACTGTTTATACACTGATTTTTGCATGCAAGTTACAGCAGCTATAATGGGAAACGTGCCACTGATGTTTTGAGACTTTACAAATAGTAAATGTTTATGTAACGGTTGTGAATGTGCAATTATTCACATTATCTAATAGTAGAAAATACAGCACGACACTTGTGCAAAATAGTTAGAGGTTAAAAATGGGTTGCAATGTTTCGTATTGTTTAGCATTTTATCAAAGTTGCAGAAAAAGTTTGACAACTGTACACAGAAGATGTTTGGATTTTAAACTTTTGCAAGTTTGTTTGTTCAGAAACTGCCGTGACCTACCGAGACCATCTTTCCCTCTGAAGGCATGAATGCAGGCCTGTTGCTGAGCCTCAGCTTGGTCTGCAGGGTGTTGAAATTGATCTCCAACTGGCACTTTTCCTGCACTTTGGGCGGCTTGTGGAGGCGGCGATAATCTCTGAAGTCCTCCAGCTTCTGCTGCATGGCCTGCATGGTGTTCTCTGGCATTCGGTTCTCCAGCCAGGGGATGGTGCGACGGATCCACTCCAGTAGCTGGGGTGTTCGTATTGTGTGGGCAAGCGTATGTATGTGTGTGTGGTAAAGGATAAGATTAAGAGGAGCCAGATGGGGGAAAAATGAGTTCATGGAGATGAATAGGGAAGAAGAACCATGCAAATCACAGAAAATGGAGAGTAATGTTGTCAGAGAGGAAGAAAATAAGATGTAATGGATGTGATTGACATGTGAAGAAAGAATACAAGTTGAGATAATTAGTTGACTAGTTAAGTTTTACTAATTGACTACAACCAAATGTAAATCTAAGAACAAGTCTGTATGTTTTTGTGTTTTTGCATGTTTTATCCCACTTTCTTTACCATTATCCATAATATAGCATCAGATATACACTAATACCACTATTTTTTATTGAAAGTTCAGGTCATTGAATGCACCACAAATAAGTCTTTTTTTAAATAATCCAAAGCTTTTAATAAACTGTTAACCTTTAAGAATCCACTGATTATTTCAAGGGGAAAAAAAAGGCTTTTTTTTCTTTTGTCATGAGAGTTAAATGTCTCGACACTTGTTTGGCATAAATAGCTAGCCTGAACCTGTCCAAAGGTACTCTGGTAGGTAAATAAGTAAATAAAGAAGTAAATAAATACATAAAATTCATATCTTGTTTGTTTAATCTGTGACAATGTGCCTAACTGTGAGCTAACTCTCTAACTCACTGTGCTCATGCTGTATAAAATGAGTATATAATGAGAGAAAATGAGAGAAAACAGGCAAACTACCATACAATCTGATTCCATCTGGTACACTTGTATGCTTAAAACCTGTTTGTCTGGCTGCCTGGTTATCTTGATCTCCCATGTTTATACCTGTTTAGAGCACAAACACCCCCAGGGGTGGGAGGTGAGGGAGTGGCTCAGAAAGGGTGGGGAAAGGAGAGAGGGGGGAGTATAGGAGGTGCAGGGCAATTAAAGGATAAAAACTGGGGTGTGCTCACATCACTGGCCAGCTTCTCATAGTCCTCCATCAGCTGCTCATTCTCTTGGTTGACAGCCAGCACCTTGCAGATCCTGTTGGCCGCTGTCTCTGCCTAGATGGCGGGGGCGAGGGGGAAACAGAGTGAGACCCACAGCTGAGAGAGAGAGAGCACATTTTGAGCCTTGGTGTTGTTCAGCTATCTATAATATTCTTTGCATATCTAACTGGCGAGTGTGCCACAAGTGATATATTTGAGTTATTTCTGCCACTCAACTGCATCCATCCATCCACACTGCCTACAGAAGCACTCCAAGATTTCCCAAATGAGTCATTTTTGGGGAATGAAGCAATATATCACCAACAGCTCTGCGGGAGAGTAAAATCAGGACAGTCACTGCATGGTGCTATACCTATAATATAATAATGTCTGCGCTTGTGTGATGCATTGAGAATGTCAATGAAATGCCCCAAGATTATTAAATAGAGTCCAGCCTGCTGGAAACAGGCTGGACTCTAGAGAGCAACGGTGACAACTCAGAGAGCTGTAACAAGGATGCGTTAAACTGTACCTGTCATCAGGTGTAGGGGCAGCTTTCTCTCTGCCTTTTTATAGAACAGCAGCAGAAAACAGTGTGTTATTTTAGCCTCTCAACCTACATAAAGAGAGCTTCGACTGGAGAAATATAGAGTGAAGCCCAGTGGGGGGAACAGAGGGCCTCATCCCTGACTGAATGCACAATGTATGAACAAACCACCAAGAAAATATGTAGTCAGGTAACCTGTTGGGTTGAAAGATGAAAATGTTGTAAAGAGAAAAGAATTTTGAAAGAAAATACAGGTAAAAACTGAAGCAACATGCATCAAGTCTGGAAAATATACAGCAGATTTTAGCTGAGAAATGCAGCATACCCAACCAGATATAACCTGTTTAACCAGCTTTTTAGAATGCAAAGAAAGACAGAAATCCATCTGTGACTGTACCAAATCAACACTATTGTCAATATGCCTCTGAGGAGCTTGACAAGTAAATGTATTGATTTAAAAGGCAGCACAGGCTTGCAACACTGTCCTTTCAGAGAGTGCACAGCCTCAGTAAACTAGACCTCAGTCTCCCTCCTGCCCCGTTTTATAGCTCGCAGACTGGCATCCCAAACTGAGGACTGTTTCCAGCCTCTTTTGTTAAGAGATCACAGGGGAAACTTGGCTCGGTTAGAGACATGCTCCGGGGGTTCCACCAGGAGTTGCCTTAAAAGGAGAGCCAGGATGTGCAGGTCGTGCTTCTGTGAGCAAATGTTTGCATGCTGGGCCTGTTTACCGAAAGACTCGACAGCCAGGACCTCTTTCATTAATTACTTTGTTCTGACATCACAGCCGGCAGAAGGGAGGGATTATTAAGGTGAAAAGCATCTTCCCATTCATCTATGGTGCCAGTGTGGACAATGCCCTGTTTTGTGTCTCTTATGTATTTTCAGCAGAACCCCCACAGACCTGCTGCTCAACCCTTCAGGTCAGAAGACAGTCAACTTAAAGGGAGTGTGGCCTTAACAGGAGAGGACAGCTTGTTTCAGACAGTGGAAGAACTAAGGGGCTGCACCAAGACTCAGTATAAGATAGGTATTTTGACCTATGAATCATGCAAAACTGCTCTAGTAGAGTACAAAAACATTCAAAATTAACATAATAGGTCCCTTGTAAAAACCCACAGGTCATTTTTCTATGATTTTTGCGACATTCCTGTTTGAGTCACGCACTTAAACTTGCAATTACTTAATTTTTTGGCCCTGTTGGGACAGCAGAAACAATCATTAAACACAACAACTTTCTACTAAATAACAGATTTGGAAAAGGAATCCAATATTCCCTCCTGTTTGGCCTATCTGACTCTTTAGCTGCTAAAAGTCAGTCCTTTGGTGCAGTTTAACTGAGCTTTTCACTTAAAACAGTTGTCTGCTGCAGTAAAAAAGTGACACGAGAATAATGAGAGAGAACCAAAACAGTTAAGTGTCATGTCTGACAGCAAAACTAAGAGCTGAAAGATGCTAAAATAACGCACAGAACTGAGACAAACTGTGATAAAATTCTGGGCTTCTCCTCATGACATAGACTCTGCTCTAATAAAAAGAGACCATGTGATCCAGTGTTACTATAAAAATATTAATTATGGAGCCTTAACTTAATGTTGTGGCTTATTTAATCACCCCAATAACTAAAACACCATTCAACAAGTGCAATATGTGTGTAACTACAAACTCCACCACAGCTCATTGAAACCTTCACACAGAGACCTCAGTGACCTCAGTGTTTGCTATCCACTGCCCTGCACTTATTTATATTAATGTTCCTTTCTATTGTTTTATATTTTCATGAACCTGTACATGTACATGAAAATATATATGCGTCTCCTCACTGGCATCTTTTTGGATAAGGGAGCAAAGGCACAACTTGGAAACCAGAAAATGTAATCATGTAGCACAGAATCTATATTTGGATCAGATGAAGGGAAGAGGCTGAACTGTAACCTGATTATCAGGAATTAAACTTCCTTAAAGAGAATATTGTTATTTAACTTTGTGGTGTTAATGTGAGGATTTCCATGTACAGGCTGTTCCAATGTGGGGATGTGCAAGTGATGGTGTTTATTGCAAAATTTCTGCCCTGAAGGGTGAAATCTGAGGTGTTAAACAGAGGAGGAGTAACTGTTCCTCCACCCATAGTTTCTATGTGATATCTATGCCAGAACTGTAAAACTGTGTGCCAGCTAGCAGTGGTTTCCGGACTCCTGCTTCTCAGGAGAGCTCCATTAAGAAGTGGATCCTAATAAAGATTTTAAGTACAGGAGACTTAGCGGATATCCTGCATGTGTGATAAGTCTCTATTACTCGCTGCAGAGATCTTTAGTGGATTTGGCATGTCTTTAGAATAATATATTCCACTGAGAGTGCAGGGACTAGTTGCAGGGATGTACACTGTATCAGGGATCAATATGCTGCTGAAAGAGAGCTGATAAGGAGGCTCTGAATAGGGGAGGTTTCCCATTGGAGCCACCCACAATAAAAATGCATGAAGCAATAGCACTTCAAGGCACATAAAATCAATCGCCAGAGAGGAATGAGATATGATATCAGTAATGCAAAAATGCATGTGTTTCTTTGGTTGCTAAATGTTTTAATATGAAGTCAAAGCAACCAGATATCCCACTCCCACCTAGACTATATTCAGAATTTGCTGTGCAGAGAGGAAGAACTCTGCTCCTCAGCTAGGTGTCACTTTTATATACATGTCTTTACTGAAGGACTAGAAAAATGCTCTCTAAAAACTTATGTTATGACACCAGGAAACATTAAACTTTACATATGAATCCAAAACATACACGCTGCTTTTAGCTCCGTTTCTGATCTCCACAGACTCTTCCTGGTAGCTGCTGAATGCTCCATTATGTTAAATCTGTGTCTATCGACTCTCTGAAGCTGGACCAACAGTGTACAGAGGGTTTTATTATTTTTGTTTTTGGACACAGGTACCTACTGCAAACAGTGCTATGAGAGAGGTGGAAGTGTATAACTGTATAACAAAAGCAATGAGCTAAAAATGCTAAAAAGCTTTAGAGCACTAAGGCAAATGCAGTATATTGTGTGAGTGTGTCACTGCAAGAGACATTTTTTATAGTACACATGCTCATTTGATCTATTGTTAAAATTGTTTAAATAAAATGACTGCAGCAGGTTTAAATACAATACTAAGCCCTCAAAATGTGTGCTATTTATATTCTCTCTTATTTAAAGCATCCAATAGTGTTATACGACCAAATAGTCAAACTGCATTACATGTGCATGTAAACAAAATCAAACAGTAGCTGATCTGTTATTCACTGCCAACCAGTATGGCAGGTATTTCATGATTTTTATGTATTTATTTATTTTTATTTCTCACCTTCTGTTTGCCTGAGAATGCGTGGTAGTAACACGACACATAAGTCATGACGGCCTTCTCATCTGGCCTCAAGGTGCTAATGATATCTGCCCAGGGAAGAGAGGAAAAGGAGAGAGGACAGGGAAGAGAAAAAGGCACAAGAGTAAAAGTGTGCAGACACAAAAGGGCCAGCAGGGGGTGCAGTCACAAGTTATCTCCAGTTTACCTGCAGTTTGTTTTCAAGTTAGTTTCTTATTAGGGATTCTTAATTTTTCTTGTGAATAGCAAGATATTTGTCTTGAGTCAAAGTGGGAGGTGGAAGCGTGAAGTGAAAACACATTAACTTTATAGGGAGTAATTGTTTCTTGAGTGTTTTAACTTTTTATTTCATTGCATGTGTTACTAAACTTGGCCTGAGAGCCAGCTGTATTTCATCCCACACCTCTTTATCTATGATGCAATCCAGAGTCCAGCTGTAGTTTAACTTCTCTCAATGAGGCACACCACTCCTCTTCACTCTCTCCAGTTATAAACACAGACATTTTTGAGCCGCTTTGCTTAAACACAGCTGTTGTGAAATGCTCTCTCTACTGCTGGGCCTCTTAGATGAACCTGGCTCTTATATAACTTCTGCTTCATGATGCTCTGCTTCTCCGAGACTGAGAGGAGAGGTGCAGCAAAATCTCACATTTCCTGTTGTACTTCTATGTACGCTGGTAAATGAACAGACAGGCATTCATTACCCAACTAAGAAAGTCTATAACAAAACTTCTTTCCTGCAAAGAAACAGGGAAATGGACTCCCGAGTGCAGCCAGGCGCCACATATCCAGCCTCCTGCTTGACTACGAAGCACCAGTTTGAATTTTATTCATTTCTTCACCCTCAATTTAAGCTGTCACTCTGAGGGCTGAACATAACCATCCAATTAAACAGCTACATCTCCCCCTCTGTAATACACTTCAGGCTAATTTGTGTCAAACCATAGCTGTTATCACAGCCAATCATCATCACTCAGATCAGATAAACTTCGCCACACTTCCCACTCTGCTTTTGTTCAGCACCATCAAACCCTAATGGGGGGGGGGATCTTCTAGCCTGCAGTGCCATTACAGCAAGGTAGACTGGAGACACACTTGCACTCATTGCCTCTAAGAACAGCGTGTTTTTGTCCCATCATGCATTTGGTGGTGTGAACCATGCGGAAAGTAAAGAAGAGTGACCCCTGCAGGGGGCGTTGTGCACTGCAGAGAGAGAAGGATACCGTTAGGAGAAACACGTGGAGGTAGAAAAAAAAGGGAAGAGGGGAGTGAGGAGGAGGAGGAAGGAGACGCTGCATCCAGGATACCTTCTGAGCGCCTGAGAAGGCGTGGTAGAAGCTAGAGACGTAGGTCATGATCGCCTTCTCGTCCGGACGGGCAGTGCCCACAATGTCTGTGGGGAAGAGAGGACGTCAGGGAGGGGATGGAGGAT
>VUQS01013662.1:5439-17957 GCA_015108495.1 Heterochromis multidens
CGATGCCGCCGTTGTCTTTACTGTCAGTTTTAATTGTGCATGGCCGTGTGTGCGCTTATTCATCAGCAGATGTAAACACAGGCAAGTGTTTCTGTTTGTATTAAAGACAGTTAACCTGTGTGTGTGTGTGTGTGTGTGTGTGTGTGTGTGTGTGTGTGTGTGTGTGTGTGTGAGGCGGTGTGACACAAGTCAGCTATGCATTTTGGTTCAGCTGTTTAAACAGGCATCTCCTCAGTCAGCCGTGCCCGGGGTGCATAATGAAGGACCCCAGTCCATTGAGTTTCCTGCTGCGTTCAGACAGAGCATCATGCTGCAGTCTGCACATACATACACAACCTCATTCCATCATACTTTGTGTATCTGTGTCTTTCTCTTTCTCTCTCCCTGTTTGTCTTTGAATCTCTGGCCGTCATGTTTTTCCTCTCTCTAATCGCTTTTAATGCTCTAAATTCAATAATTGTTACTTCTTTCTCTGTCTCTCTACCCTGATAATCAGACTGAATTGCCATTTCGTTTTCAGCCCATTATTCAGTCTGACATAGCTGACACCAAACTAGACTTGAATGCTCAGACAGAGCAGAATGATAGTGTTCGTGTTTGCCGTTTTCTGTTTGGGAGAGTGTGTTGTTTTGCCGTAGATTGACAGATCTGCCCCCGTCAACATCAGAGTGAATTAGCGGTGGCAGCCGCTAGGACCACTTAAGAAATATATAGGTTTATGAGTCATTTTATAACAACCCGTGTTGAGCTCATTCAATTTTGGCATAGATTTTATGACGCAGGAAGATGATGTCCCTACTTTTACTCCTGCAAACAAAACTCTGACTGGCTAAATGGTATGTGGAGATCTAAAACCAGGCTACTTTCACTCCCTCTCTCTTTGTCTTTCTACATCTCTATGACTTACCCAGCCTTTTTTTTTCTTTTGTCTTTCCTCTTTCACTCCCTCGTTTTCAATTTTGTGCACATTTCTGCCAGTTGTCTGTCACCTTCCTTCTTTTGCTCTCCATCTGATTTATCTCACTGTCCAGCAGCTTTTATTCATCACCACTCAAGCCTTTTTTTCTCTCCATTTAACACTCATTATCTCTCTCTCTTTATGTGCCTCTCTCACTCTCCAAAAGACAAGAAAAAGGCAGGTTGGGTGAAAACGAGAGGAAGCGGAGAAAGACAATGCAGCCATAATAACTTTGTCCTTGCACTTGAGAAAGGCAAAATATTTAAATTACAACCAAGTGAAGGAGGAAAGAAGCCAGGAGGGTGGAAGAAATGATGAGACTGAGGAGAAAGAGAGTGAATGGCAAGTGAGAGAATTATTAAAATGTCTTTAGGGGGATGAGAGCGGCGAATCATTTTCCAACACAAGAATAAGAGGACCGGCTGAAAAAAAAAGTATTAGCCGAACAGAGATTTCAAACGTACAACTGATGGCGGAGTTTTTACCTTCCAAAAAATGAACGCACGGGCAATGTTTTGTGTGTTAGAGAAGCTCAAAAAGAGAGCGACTGCACTTTCATCTCTTTCTTTTTTTAGTGTTTCTGTGATCTCAACTCTGGAGGATTTCGTTTCAGCGCTTTTGAAATCATGTCCCCGTTCCATGCTCCGCTTTGCTTCCTTCCTTTCACTATGCGCGTGCGTGTGTGTGTGTGCTCGTGTGTTACACGCCTGGCTAACAGTGGCAGCAACACAGATGTGCTGATAGAAATCCAGAGGCTAGCAGCAAAGCTCGGAGGGACACGCACACACGTATATGCACTGTGTGACAGCAGGGACACATTCACCCTGGGAGACTGAAGGACACGTTACTGCATCCCTGTGAGACACAGCAACGGCACATACACTCATATAGCACACACATAATAACACACACACACTCACTCCACAGAAATAGATTTTAGAAGGAAATGTCAAATTGTATCTCTGTGGTTTCTCAACACCCATAAGGGATATCTCCAGAGGGACTGTGTCTGTGTGTGTGGAGGAGATAGAGGCAGAATTAACACTACATTGACTGCTGCATCCCACTTCACTCTTTTCAACCTCAGTGACCTCACAGTTTTTTCCTCTTTCTTTTTTTTATTTTTGCTGCCATCATGATAAAAATCACCCCTCACTCCTCATCCATTTTAACTCCCCCTTCCCCCTACTCTGATTCTAATTCACTTAAAGCGATGGATTGTTTATCATCCCATCTGAAGCTACAAAACCTCCTCCCTCCTTTCATTCTTTACCTTTCACTCCATCCCTGCCTCGCTCCCTCCCTCCCTCACTGCTCTCCATTTTCCTTTCTGATTTCTCACGAAGGCTTCTCGCATCGTTCTGGGTAATTAAAATGAGAGCACAGAGATTGAAAATAGGAAGGGGAGAGGGGGAGGTGGCAGAGGGAGGTGAGGAGAGAAACAGGGAGTTTGAGAGGCTGTGTGGCAGGCGCGTTCATATGTAATGGTGGATGGCTTCTATCACGCTATTGGCCAGAATCGGTGACTGTCATCCCTGCAGCCAATCAGTATACTAGACATCTCTTCCTTTTCTCTCCTTCACTCTCCCCTCTCTCATGTTTAAATACTCATTACTATACTGTTTAAGTTCTTCGTATGTATTTGTATATCACTCCATTCATCCCTCCATTTCTGTGGTAATAACACTAATTCTGCCCCCCCCCCTTTCTCAGGCTCTGTCATGTGCAAACACAGTCATTATAAGACTGTGAAATCTACTGTGATTCTCAATAGCACTAATGATCCAACAACCTCTTAAATAGCACACATCTCTCATACACACAGACACACACTATCACACAGTAAAGTGTCGCCAGTGTTGGGACACATTCCTGGGAATATATGTAATTAAAAGCCAAATGCCGGTTGTAATGCAGCCATGTAAAATTAATGAATTGCATGTTTTTTTCATGGAAATAATTATATGTAAATGCTATGGAATATATGAGTAATTACATTGATATCATAGTGCTGATTGCATTATAATTGTGCCCTTTTTCTTTTTCTCTCTGTCTTTGTCGCTGTTGGATGTGCTGCACCTTCATCATGTAGGTAAGTGATTTTTAATGTGCTTTATTGCTGTTTTTCCCCAAAGTCTATTAAATTGATTAAAACAGCCAAGAGAGTCAGTTTAACATCTTCTAAAGCGGGCTCAAAAACAGGAAAATAGTCCGTCCTAATTACATCTACAAATAGAAGCCTAATGTTAGCTCTGTGAGCTATTTTATGCTCTCAGCTGTACAAACAGCAAACACAGGAGGAAATCATTTACAGCAAGTTTAGGTCATGTAATATTTCTACACATATGGACAGAAAGAGATGATAGAGTGGTTTCCCCCTGAAGGAAAAGACTGTGAGAATAAGAATAATATGTAACCAGTGTGTGAGGGACAAAAAGATGAAGTAAAAAACAAGGTAAGACGAAAAAAGTAAGAAGGGGATAAAGAGAGTGATCCAGACAAGAGCTGGCTGTGCAAGTGAGGGTTTCTCTGATCGCCACAGAAGAATGTGCCTTTTCAGATGTTCTTTCCCTCGCTCTGCTTGTCCCTCTGAGGGCCCCGTAACGGGCCTTATCTAAGAGCCGTGCATGGCTACTCATCTCTGACACACAGAGTACGCACCACGCGCCAGTACACACACACACACACACACACACACACACACAGTTACTTAAGAGTGTGTCTCCACATTATTCACACTAAATGCATAAATGCTTCCGTCTCTGCTCTTCAGAGACACACGGTTGGATGGTGCTGCGGTTTGACATTGAGAGTGCATTGTGAGGATGTACGAGTGTCTGTGAGGGACAGCTGTGGTAGCTGCATCAGAGATGGGGCTGTCTTGTGCCACTGTGGATAAAGAATGTGTGGGATTATGGCCACTTGTGGATGAGTGAGATGTGAATGCGTCAAAGAGGCAATTGGTATATCCTGGATTGATCAATTCTGATGGCTTCAGAGCTGCACAGCTGTGGGAGAGAAAGGACACTGTTATGTTGGGTATTCTGTTGATCACATAAAAATAACAGTAGTATACCGGGTATGAAAAATCGTGCTATATACATTTAAAACCAAGGCTAGATTACAAATCATGCAAACTGAGCACCTTGCTGTTAACCTTGTTAAAAAATTCTAACATTTTTTTTTCCTTTCAAAGTACAAAGCAGTACTGGTAAAACAATGGAAATATTTGCACATGTACTTTTTTCCATCCCTGCTGCTTACTGTGTCTTCATTTGATGAGTGACTCCAACGCAGAACGCTCTTCTTGTGTTTGAAGTCAGCAACGTGAGAAGCTGTTTGCTTGCTTGTTTGTACCTCTGAAAATGTGAGGATTAGCTGCAGCAATTTTTTTCCAAAAACGGGAGGACCTTTCTTTAGGATTTTTTTGTTCCGTTCTCACTGAAGGTCTGTCATTTATATTAAATAACGAAAAAGCTTTAAAAAGAAACATTTACTCTAAAAATGACATTAAGTATTTTTTGAAGAATTTAAGGTTTGCCTTAATGATGAAGCTTTTTTTCTCACTCTGCCTGAGCCTGCATTCAGTTTGCAGATAAACAAATAGTTATGAACATTTTGTGTGTGTGTTTAAGCACAATTGCATTGCTGACCTTGCTTTTTAAGCCATCACCCAGAGAGAGATCTTGCCCTAAACCCTTTCTCCCTCCCAAAATCAATAAGCTAATGGAGAATGCAGGACCATGGCTGTGCCTGTGTGTGTATGTGTGTGTGTGTGTGTGTCAGTTTGGTAGGTATTAGTGTCTCAAAGCAAGGGCTGGCCATACTGGATATTGCCCCAGGGTGAAAAGGAGGATTTGGGAAGTCTTAATAGCAGAATATCCCCTATTGCTTCCAAGTCTTCTTTTACCCTGTGAACTGTGAAAAGAGCAAATAGCTAACCTTAGCTTTGCTACAGCGGGAGTCACCAAACACGACCAGAGCTGCTGCTCTTTTAGACTTACTCACATATTTTTTTGCCTCACAGTCAGCATGTTCCTGTGGTGGTGTGAGAAATTTGTGATTTGGTGCTTCTCTGCGGAGCCCTCGTCCTTTCATGCCAGCACACACACTCACATACACTGACACCTTCCAAGGATTTACTGCGCTGTATTAGATATTTGCTTTGTCCAACGTCCCGGCAATAATACACAAGCTTTGGGAATATCTCTCTCCCATTTCTGGAATTGGTTCTATCGGTCTTTTTTCATGAGAGCTGACACATTATTGTGCCCTTCTCGCTCTCTTCTCTCTTACTCTCCTTCCATCTTCCTCTAGCTCCTCTCCCTCCTTGGTTCTCTCCCTCTGGCTAGTGGAGAAGTTAGGTGCCCTTTCCCTCTGTCTGGGGTCCTGGTTTAGGACAGAGAATCAGTCACAGTTACACATATTAGATTAGAGGAGAGTGGAAACCAAATTGCCCTCTCCTCCTCTTCTTCTTCTCCTTCCCAATCTCCTCTCCTCATACTTGCCTCCTCTGCACCCCCATTCCCAAAGGAGGTTAAGTGTCATTGTCCTCTGCTTTCATTTTATTATTTTTTTCTCCCTCTGTTTCTCCATTTGCCTGTGTCCTTTGCCTTATCACCACGTGCTTGGTTTCTAGGGACAAACACCACATCAATGGAGGGACCGCTTGCTGTTGGTTAAGGCATATTAAGGTCAACAAGCCACCAGTTTCACTCTTTTCTCAGCTCGTCTTTTACTTACTAATTGTACTTCTTAAAATCTACTTAAAGTGTTGCTTATACTTGGCTTTAGTCCAAGTATAAGACATCAAAGTAAGAGTAAGTATTTAAATGTCTGTGGGTATGGGCATAGTAACACTGGCTTTTTGTGTGGTTACTTTAAAAATGTTTGAATCTTGTGTGGTATGCTTGAAGGACGTTAGGCTTATTTTAATATGCTGTCTTTTACCTGTTTTTTCATGTTTATACCTTTTAACATTTTTTGTCTTTTAATGTGCAGCACACTGAGTTTACCTCAGAGGCTGCTGGCAAATCCACTGTGTTTAAATGTTTATTTTTTCCTTTTGTCACTATAGTCTTATAACTTCTGTTGCATTTATGTGACATTGCTGCAGCACTCATACCCCATAGCATGGATTACCCTGAAAAATGTGATATGTATAACTTGATTGTGCATTCGAGGGCTGAGATCATGCAATCATTTTTACAGAAAGAGACCAGGCGAACCAAAAGTAGGAAAAAGGTGACTGGCTAACTCTGATCAGAAGTGATTTTGTTTTTCATTTGGCTTCAAATATAGTTTAAGGTTTACAACAAATGACCTTTAAATTTTTGTTGTTGTGTTGCTGAGTGATCCTTGTCTTTATTGGCTGCCTTTGTCGCTTCATCCAGCCTTTCTTTCTGCTTTCTGCTTCCCTCTGCTAATCACACCGTCTCACAAGGGAGATGGGAAGCTTGACTTTGACTTTTACCTTTGGATGTCTGTACCTGACACGAGGGCAGTGAGCCAGGATATTAACTTGTATAGAAGTGCTTTTTCTTTGATCTATTGCCTACGCTTATGTTTTATCTGACTCACTTTTGTGTTGTCAATCTGTCATATTCAGAGCACTTCCTTTGAAATCTAGTTTTGATTAAAGCCATATTTTAACCTAATAAACTATAAATATCAGAAACAACAATGAAGAGAGGGAGAGAGAGAGAGAGAGAGAACAGCAAGTCCCCCAGATGACTCCCAGTGCTCTTTTTCCTCCACAAAGGCAGCTAATCCCATCATTAACCTATCGCAGGGATAAGAAGGGGAATCCCTCCACCCAACCACACACATACAGCTGATGAAGACCTGTGTCTTGCCTTTCACCTCTCTAATCTTCTGCAGTGCAGATTCAGGCACCCACACACGGACCTTTATTTAAGCAGAATGTTCAGATGTCTTGGTGTTGACCTGAACGTAGTGCAGAGCTAAATCCAACCAACATATCATATTCACAGTCAGTTAAGCACGTGTTGATCTTTACTGTTAATCTGAAATGCTAGTAGAGCATTTCTAAATCTTAGTACTTCCTGTTTTATACAGGGGTACTCATGAGATGGTCAAGAATCAATGGGATCCTCTGACATTAAGAAAAAAGTACATTTTATTCTGTTTTCAATAGAAGCAATAGGGATGATAAATATAGTTAAATTTTTGGATTTTTACAGGATTTGAAATTTGTAGTAAAGTATACTTTATGGCATTCATATTAATTGAGCAGCAGCCAACATTAACCATCACAACCAGCTGTAATAATAAAAATAGCTCCTGATCCACTCTTAAAATCTGTTTTAGTTATCATTAGGGAACAGGTGCCATCAACAGAGTTCATCCTAGCATGCATCCTTAACTGACTGAGTCAGCATTTATCAGCAAAATAATCTTCCGTTTAAGAAAAACAAAGCATTAGTATCTTTATTACATTTCTGGTATGTAAATAATAATTTAATAAATTAAGAGTTGGTCTTTTTTGTTAAGCACCAGGTTCAAAACAATTATTTTAGCCACGTTCTGTTCCTTGAGGACTATCTCAAGTCTCAACTGCACCCAGTTTTGGATGGCTCCCCTTAGATGTTCTCTAATGCTGGTCACAGTAGTCAATGGCTTAAGGTCACTACCCCATTTAATTGTAAATCACCACGTTTACAAGATCACCTTCATTCAAGTGGTCATCTGTCATTCTCCACATAGAAAAAAAGAAAATGCTTCTGTTGTTAAGTGTTAAATCACATTAAATTAAATGTCTGCTTTAAATGTTTAAAAATGTGTACTGAAATTAGCTGAAAGAGGTTTTTTTAGGATTTTACTGGAACATTTTAGCATTGCAGGTGAGTGTAGAGTTGATGTATATTATACAGTTGTTTCTAGAAAAATCCTCTGACTTCAAGAGCTGCCTCTGGATCCTTGTGGATGCAGTGGCTGTGTGTCAACCCCCCACTATCACTACTCGGACTGTTAAAATTTTGCTTATTTCTTCTGCTGAATCAAATCTATGGAACATGCAGGCTGTCCCTGACTTTGCTAATGACTTGCATATGCACACCCTCATTAACTGATAGCACTCGTCAGATTAAAACAAAAACTTATTTGCAGACGCAGTTTGTGCAGCTGAGAGAGTTTGTTGAATCCAACTTGCTAAAGCAAGCTGCACTAAAAAAAAAGGATGAAAATGTTCTTGAGTAAGGTCAGTTGCCTGTGACATGCTGCACGTTCAGTGAAAAATCTTTTAGTAAATGTTGTACTTTGGCTGCAGGTGTAAAGCTTGTAAGTTTTTGTATTTTCAGCTATTTGGGGAAATAGGATACAGGGCAGGAGAACGTGTAGCCGTCACTTTATGAAAACAGTAGATGTGTGCTTTCTAGGACTGTTTGTTACTCTATTTCTCCGTTTAGTGTCTTGCTAAGTTTCCAATTTTCCCCTGCTGTCATGTAATCTAACACAGTATCATCTTCACTTAAGATGCTGAATGCATCAAAACAGGCTTTTTGTTGTGGTTTTCCTTCCAGGTAGTGGGATTTTTTTTTCTCTCTTTTTTGTGTAGTTCTAATTTGTTAGGCCAAGGCAGCATTGTATCATCTGAGGGCTGTCCTCAGGCAGTTTGGGCTATGGCCTGAGGATTTCTCCTGTTTACTGTATTTTCCTCTTGCTGTTTCAAAGCTTTATAATGATAGGATCAGCGGGGCGGTCAGTGGATTTCAGGTGATAATGGAATTTATTGCCATTTTATTTGGATGTGATGTTATGTATTATTTTAATAGTACTCTAATTTTTTAAAAGGTATTTATTTGTAATCTTAATTTTGCTTCCATCTGCCTGTTTCTCAGTATTTACACTGTTTTGTTTCAGTTAACATGTGTTGTGTGTGCCCGAATCAGAAATAGATTTATTCTGAAAGGGACAGCCCGGCTCTGAGCCATGACAGTGGCCTCAAGAGAAGCAAACACCATAAGAGGGGTACGACACCCTGCTCTGCTGCATACTGTGCTTTATTGATCACAAGGAGATGGAGAGAAAAAGAAGAAGCAGAAATAAGAGAGTGCAATATGAGAGCCCTAATTATGGGGTCTGATCATTTGCATCAAAGATAATGAAAGTCTTGGACAGTCTCCCAAATCTCTCACGAGTATTTGTAACCACCCTCTCTGTGCGCCTTTCTTTTCTCTCCTTTTCTTTTAATTTCATCTGCAATATTCTTTCAAACTTGCTGCACCACCATCCCGTCAGCACTGAAATGCCAATACATCATTTTAAAATAACACCTCGAAATTAAGTCATATTTCAGCATTTAGCCCTAGCTATGAAGAGTGAACTTCTCAAATGTCCTTCCCTGGCCTAATGGACCTAGAAATCATTCAGCCATGAACATTATGCTAATACTCGCTAAGCTCGCTCTCTCTGCCTCCTTTTGTGAGTGTCTGTCATTCTATTTAGCCTGATAAACAAGTCTGATTTTCAATTATCTCCATTCAAATTAGGCCTGCGGCACTATTTGCTTAGAGACGTTAAGTTTGTGTGTGCGTGCCAGCGTGCATGCATGTCTCAGTGTGTGCATGAGTACAAGCCTACATAACTGACAGAAGTGGTTTTCACCTTTCTCTTTCCAAATTACTTGTGCTGTTGGTTTCTGTGTGTTTGTGTGTGTGTGTGTGTGTGTGTGTGTGTGTGTGTCCAGTGATGTGTTTAAGTAGAACCATTTCTTTGTAAACAGTGTGTCTACCTGTGAGAGGATGCATCCGGGGCTTCCCTCCCTCATTTTTATGGATATGCTGTAAAGCTAAGTGATGTACCTTTTTTTCTTTTACTACTCCTCATGCCCATGAGGTTTCTCTCTTTGACACACATGCACACACTCAAGCTTGCAGAAGGAGTCCAACTGCAACTACGAGCAACTATGAAGCTGACATAGTCAGACAAACACACTAATAAACTGATTATTGATCATGTGTCATTACTGTGAGCCAGTCAGACAGACAGTCTGACCCAAACCAAACAGTAAGATAAAGGAAGGGCAATTAAAGCCGACTGATTCATCTTCCTTCCCCTCTCTTACTCTCTCTCTCTCTCTCTTCCTCTTTCCCATTTCTAAGAACCTCCCTCTCTCATCTGCCCTGCTTTACCTCCCCCACCCTTCTTTCCTCCCTCCCCTACTCCGTCCTCTATTTATGAATTCCCCTTGCTTGGCAAGGCGGCCGATGGAGAAGTTTTTAGTATGCAGCCTCTCTCAAGGACAGAGCCTTGTTAGAAAGCCTATTGAGCTGTGGCGCAATAGCTTGCTATAGCCTGGCAGTGGACTCAGTTCATCTCTGTTTCTCTGCATCCCTCTCTCCCTCCCTCCCTCTCATTAATGATGTATTAGTTTATTAGGCGTTGGATATTGGGTCGGGGACCCTGCGACGGACTTCATCATGACAGAGCTGTACGGAGAGGAAACAGAGAGGAGGAATAGGAACGGGGAGGTAGAGGTGCATACAGATGTTCAACAATTCACTCACGCACAGCACATGCTACACACACACACATAAAATAAACATGCTCAAACATAATAACTCATGCACACTCTGTCAATATTCATGAACACGAACTACTTACTCCGGTGATTTAGCTGGAGTGGCTGGATTAGTAACTGTGCTCGTGTTACTGTTGATGACGCCGTAAACACAAAACAATGGCGTCCATACATAGTGGCCTCTGGTGACCCAGAGACATACTGAGATTTCCCATAATGCATTTGCTGCCTGTATAGGCCATCTGTCATGCAAAGTGATAAGTTTCAAGCACTGAGCAGCAGTGATTGTGGTTTTGTTGCATTTGTTTGTGAATGCATTATGGAGCAGCCTCTTGTATAATTTATACAGTGAGATATTGAATTGTTACTAGCCTTTAGTGTTTCTTGCTGTCCTTCCTTCTGTATTCCTTTTTTCTTCAACAGTGTATTTTTTTCTGGTTTCCATACGCCTTTCCTTCTTCCTTCCTTTTAAGTTATTCACTTTATTTTCATGTATTTAAAATCTTCCATCAATTTGTCTCCTGTTGGTTCTTGCATTAAGTTTCCCCTCATATCTTCCTTCTCAGAGTTTTTCCTCTTTATCCCTTCCTTTCTATCTATCTTTTCTCACGCTTCCATCCCTGTTATCTTCCCTCTTTAGGGGTCCATCTCGGCCTCTCTTTTTTCTGCACGGATGATTTTGTTTACCTACTTGTCATTGCTGAAGTGCTCGCTCTCACCATTCTGCTGGTAGGTTATATACCCCCACACACACTCACATAAATGTATGATGTATACAGAAAAACACATACACATTAACACATAGCCTCAGCTCCCTGGCTACAAAGTATAGGCCTTGAAAGCCAGCCAGCCCATCACATCTTACCGTCTTTAACCTGTGCACTTTCTTTCTCACTCACACACACATACACACACACACACACACACACACACACACACACACACACACACACCCACATCCACACACACACACACACACACACAGACTACCTCACCAGATTCTTTTTCTTAGTGCACTCATCATTGCTACAGTGCTGGCCTCCCTTGCTGGAGGAAGAAGAGTCGTATTTTAGACCTAAATGGAAAGCTGTGCACTTAGAGTTTGGCTTTGGCCTTCAACGGGATGCCAAGAGACAAGAGAAGCACTCACTAAGTGTGCCTCTGTGTGTGTGTGCATGCATATCCAGACAATGGTGAGCAGTTTGCAGATATTTGCAACATCAAAAGATCTCCTTTTCATATCTGAAGCGTCTGATTTTACCCTTCTGCATGATAAGGTAATTCATTTTTCACTGAATTCTAGTCATACTTTTACCAGAGTAGATTGAGAGACAACAGTTTGCTCTAGCTGTAATAGGAAGGTCACAAATTTAAAACCTGGAACATCTGAGGGGAGAAAATGAATAAATAACACTCTGCTTTCCTTTAACAACAGAGGCACCTTTGAGTAAGGTCTCTACAAAGTGTTTGCTTTATTCACAATATTACTTGCTATAAATGAAACTTACACAAATGCAATGTGCTAGTAATAGCTGAGAAAATGAAAATGACATTGCAGACAAGGATGAATTCAAAACTTCATGATCGTCTCATCATGTCCAAACAAACTGACCAAAATATACTTGGCCTATTTGTATGGGAGAAGGCCGCTGACAGCTAGGAAAAACACCTTTTTAAAGGGTCAGGTCACCCATATTTTCTTTCTTTCTTCTTTTTTTTTTTTTATAGCACCAACTCACAACAACAGTCGCCTCAAGGCGCTTTATATTGTAAGGTAAAGACCCTACAATCAGACGATCCCCTATGAGCAAGCACTTGGCGACAGTGGGAAGGAAAAACTCACTTTTAACAGGAAGAAACCTCCGGCAGAACCAGGCTCAGGGAGGGGCAGCCATCTGCAGTGACCGGTTGGGGGTGAGGAGAGGAAGACAGGACAAAAGACACACTGCAGAAGAGAGCCAGAGATTAATAATAACTTATGATTAAATGCAGAGTGGTGTATAAACACATGGTGAGTGA
>VUQS01013669.1:8733-23603 GCA_015108495.1 Heterochromis multidens
GGAGTGGAGCTGGAGAAGAAGCTCAGAGACAACCCAAATGGTATCACATTACAGTTCTTTCTAAGTCCAGTGAAGACCAGTTTTGTGTTCTTTTTTTTTTTTTTTCTTTTTTAAATGGTAATTTATAACTAATCAAAGAAAATCTACTCCTTATATTGCAAAGAGTACTAATATACTCCTTATATTGCAAAGAGTACTAATATTTTTTTTTTCGTCCTTTTGTTAATTTAGATGAAGACGAGGAGCACTTGTTGGTGGACTGGTTTACTCTAATCCACGATAAACACCTTCTGGTCCGACGGGAAGCTGAGCTGGTCTACACGTAAGATATAAATTTTACAGTTATGGAACATCATGGCTGATTATATTTTTACATATAAACCCTGTAGACAGAAGCTTGGAGTAGTAAACATGAAGCTACCGTTTTCTAACTTGGCATTTACGTGTTGCTCACTGCAGGGCGAAGCAACAGAATCTGGAGGAGAGGCAGGCTGATGTGGAGTACGAGCTGAGGTGTCTTCTCAACAAACCAGGTGTTTAAGACATTGCCATGTGACCTCAGTCATATTCTTTTCTATAATGCTGGGAGAACCAGATCAGAGCATTATCCAGATTGGCCTTTCTCACATGAAGTATAGGGAAAAATGGAGGGAGTCTGTTTCTGATGTGTTCTCACTGTAAATACTTAAAGGGTGCACCCTGGATAGATGATGCAGGACAAAGCAGACTGGACACCCACTTGCTTGTTGTGAATTGACTGGAAAATAATTTGATACTTACAGGGGAGCTGGCAGGTTAAAACCATTTAATACCCAATCCAGTATGTGTGTGAAAAAGCCTGTTACCTGTGTGCAAATGTAACAACTATTAGTTTTAACCAAAAACTCTGAAGTTTAATGCCAGTGGCTCCTGGTACGTTCTGTAAAATCACAGTTTACACCCTTGAAATACTTAATGCACACACAGCAAAGTTTGGAATTTGATCAGTCTTCAGTTTGAATTATTAAAAGAGTCTCTTGGTTAGTTTGTGCCATTAATGAAATTGGCAGTAGCTCCAGTACCTTTGGTGTAGTAAAACACTCATTAATCAGGACTCTCTGCTGACCTGACAGGATGGTGGATATGCATTTAGGTTCATACTGAATGATGCTCTGCTATTGCTTCAATAATTTATGAACCTTGTGAACACCTACAAAGTGTATATAATTGAAATAAAAACAATACAACAAATTAAATTATTAATCATGCTCTCCTTCCCTTTCTTCCTTACATCAGAGAAAGACTGGACTGAGGATGACAAGAGTCGGGAGCAGGAGCTGATGGCTGAGCTGGTTACCATCATTGAACAGCGCAACCAAATAGTCAACAGCATGGACCAGGACAGGCAGAGGTAATTGATTACTGATAGTTGGCATCTCTGTTGTGTACAGACTGGCAGCAGTCTTAACTGTGGTTCTGTCACAGGGAGGAAGAGGAGGACAAACTTATGGAAGAGATGCTGAAGAAAAAAGGTGGGATGATGTTTCATCAGATTAATGAAAGCACTCTTTTCCTTACTTTGAATTTTAATGCAGTTTTATTTCTTATTTTCATCCTCATCAGACTTTCAGAAGGATCCAGACAGCGACCATCAGAAGAAAAAAGGGGCAAAGTTTAAACCCATCAAGGTGCTCAAGCGTCTGAGCCATAAAGGAGAACCGGGAAAGAGTCCCAGCCCTCGGAAGGAGAAGAGCTGAACAACAGAGGACACGACTAGTTCAAAAGGATATTTGAAGGACTAAAGAATTCTGAAAGAAGACGTGAGGGAAGGAAGATGATGACATCTCCTCAAACTGTTTTTAATCACTTCATGTGTCACCCAGACTCGCCCCCCTGTGCACATCTTCTCCAAAACTTCTCTTCAGTGACTATTTTCAGTTGCCTTTTAGTGTCTAACAGCAAGTGCTTTAAAAACTTTAGGCTCTGAATATTCTAACTAGTGACATGTTGGGTGGGTTTCTGTATTACTGCACTGATTACTTGTGTTTTTGCTTTAACATCCCTGCATTGCACAGTGACTCTGCCCCATAGGCCTTCAGCAAAGATGTTTTTAATTTTTTTTGTTTTACTTACACTCCCTGAGTAGTGGTCTCCTTTGCTCCTTCAAATGTGCATATATGGATATTTGAAGTTTTACGTCATGTCTGGTTTGAGCATGTGGTACCAGTAGAAATAATTTAGTTTTTTTTTTTTTTTTTTCAGATGAAACTTGCTTTAAATTGCAGCATCTACTCTTGAAATGCTCAATCAACAAAGACATCTAGCTGCTATATTGTTTGTGGGGTTTTTTGTGTTTAGTTTCTTCAGTGATAGTTTTACAGTTGTGTGCTTGTCATCAAAGTATTGAATGAACATAGATGCAGTATTTATAAGTGGGTTCAACTGGAGGAGAAAAGAGAATATTACAGGAGTAAAACTGCAGAAGAAACAAACTGTTAGTTTTAAAGGGGACCTATTATGCTCATTTTCAGCTCCATATTTAAAATTTTTGGACTGTACCAGAGTAGCTTTGCATGATTCACAGTTCAAAATAATCCTTATTTATTTTATACTAGGCATTGGTGTAGCCTCCAAATACAACCCCTATCTGAAAGATACCGGTGTAGCCTCCACTCCCTTTAAGGCCATTATTTGAAACTTTGAAATTAATATGAACATCCACCATTGTATCTCTCATATAGCTATAGATATATCTAGATAGAGGGAGATAAAGAGATCTATCTATGAATGACAGAAGATAAGGAAAAGCAGAATAGGTCCCCTTTTAATATGAAAGGTAACACATGCAATAATAAATTTCAGAAAAGAAAATGTAAAGTATTTTATCAACTGTAGCAAAAGCCCAGTTTATAACAGTTTTAACTATTTGGGGGGGCGCTGAGTATGAAATCATTAATTTATATTTTACTATGCCTTTCTGTATGTGTGTTCTTTGCCTTAAAGTAGTTTGTCAAGTGCCATTTATTTTATTGCATACGTCATTGGCTTGAGCTAATATAAATGTCTGTATGTTTACTCATTCTGTTAGTGTTTTGTCTTTTAGATGACGTATTTGTCTGTGTCGTATGGCTGTGTCTGTTTCTGCTCTGTGCCTAATTTCCTGTCCAGCTGAAACTAAGGGCTTCTGTAGCACCACATTTTTGTCAGCTTTACATTGCCCTAAAACAGCAGCAGGATTGTATGAAATACTGACACTGGGAGGCAGAGGAATAAAAGAAATTCACACACTTGGATAGATGTGTTGTATTCACTGCTTTGCTGTCACACCACGGCTGCGTGTCTCTGCAGACATCACACTCGTAAGTCTCTGTTTTGACTGAAGGTATGTCTCTTGCTTCCAAGTGAAGAGAAGCTGACTGCCCGGTCAAAAACAACAGTCAGTCTTCTTTGTTGGCTTCATTTTCTGTCCTCTCCGTCTTTGTGTCCGATTTGGGAACGTGGGATTTTTCCATTATCTCCAGTTCTCGTATTTTCTGTTATTAGAGCCATGACACGGCATACATTTAAGTGAATTTAATCTCATCTTAGTTCTGTTTAAACTGCTACTGATCTGTCTCAGCACTGAATTCTATTTATTAGAATAGAATACTAAATGCACATAATGACAGCTTGAAGCAGACCGTTTACCTGGGATATCTCAGTGTTGATAATGTCGATATATTCTTTCTCCTGACCCAGGGAGGCCATGTCTTCCAGAAACTGTCGTCTTTCCTCTATTTCATTCAGAACTGCAGGAAAAACAGAACATGTGGTCGTATTCTGTGGCTCAGTGAGTACATTGCATCTTGTCATGAGGTTCATCATGGGTAAGTGGATTCTTTTGCCTGTAGAGTTCCTACAAAAACAAATTTGTGTTTTTCAAAATGTATTTTGTGCCACACTGAGCACCACAAGGTGAGTGCTATGCAGTTCCATTATAATTGTGAAGGCAGACATTTCTGGAGCTGAAATCTCCAAAGCAACTCAGAATTTAGAGGAAGAATAAATCTCATTTGGGGTTGAACTGTCCCTTGAAAATTAAAATATGATGTGCTGCTGTAACCTCTCCACCTCATGTGTGATTGTGCAGTCAGCCTCACCTTCCTGATAGCGATCCATCTTTGGTACTTCTGAGCTACGATGTTGAGGTGGTTTCTGAGAAGATCCTGCTCTGGGTTGCTCTGTCCCTAGTGCAAAGATATTCTGAAGCTTCCTCTTCTCTTTCTCTAGGTCTCCTTGGGTGACAAAGAAAAAGATGAGCCTGAATGTTTATCAGGATGCAGAAAATGGAACAAATAAAGACAGACAGAAAGAAATAGACAAAAAATTAGAGATGAATGACATGTAATACACACACAAATTGAAATTTGTGTCAGTTTCAAGAACATACGTGTCGGACCAGGACAGAACTGTTCTCTCTCATAGCTGCTCCCAAACCGACAAGCCTCAGCGGTGCGTTTCTGAGTGTGGACTGGCCAGAATTTCTGGACAGATTTACCAGGAGGAGATGACTGTGCCGGATCAGAGGTCCGAGGTAAAGCTGCTTCATCTGAGGGAGAAAAGTTTACAGGAGCAGAAGTTTGTTTTTGTTTACAAAAAATGACGTGATGCTAAAAGTGTGTCTATTCTCTTCTCTATGCTCTTTTCAAACCCCATATTTTTAATCTTGGACTCCACCAGACAAGCTTTGCATGATTCACAGTTCAAAATAACCCTTTTTTGTTAAACTTGGCCTTTGTGCAGCCCCTCAGTTCATCTACTGTTCCTCCTCTCCCTTTAACGCAACTTTCTCCTGATTGGATGCTCCTGATCGATGTTCCTACCCTCATCTATGGACCTTATGAATAAAGTTGCAGATAAAAGCTGGGAAAGGTATCTGGGCTAGGCCTGAGATCATGGGGTGAGGATCTCAATCATTTGGAAGGGGCACAGAGTATAGACACAGCTTCTCCACGCTGGAAGGAGTCAGCTGAGGCAGGCTGGGCATCTGAATAGGAAGGTGAGGTGTTTCGGGGGCAATCGCAGGACAAGCTTGGAGACATTGTGTCACTCGGCTTGCCTGGGTGTCTGCTCCTCACAGAGGAGACAGATTTGAACAGCAGGTGGGATTTCCAGCGTGAACCAAGTGCCTGAGGTGACTATATTAAGAATACCTGCTCTCATGACATCATGCAAAGCCAAGACTTAAAAAAAAAAATTGTAGGAAACTCAGTGTTAAACCAGTCTGAAGCCTGAGCTTTCTGCTCACAGGGATTACTAACCTCATGACATGAAACTTTAACCATGTTAAATATGAGCATCCACAACAGTAACAGTATATACAGTATATGACAGAAAATAGGTCCCCTTTAAATAGAGTAGGGGCAAAATCATGATGATAATTTTAGCAATAAGTTATATGCTACAAAGTGGAATATTGTTATCACAGTCTAAATTTTTTACTTCTGCTACAACTATATTTTATAAGTATAACTATAAGAAAATACTGTCACAAAGACTGTTACTACCTCAAGCCTTTAACAAACTTACTCTTTGGGCGTCTGTTGATCTGTTTTCTGTCGAGGTTGGTGACCCTTGATTCCTGCTTCAACACTGAGCACAGAAACAGAACAATATGAAAAGTACGCAGCACAGGCCTCTGCAATGGTAAATGGAGGCACACAAACACAGACACAACTCTACAGTGGCGTCCAAAATTCTGAGACCACACTGAAAATCTCTCATATCTTCACGTAAACCTGGAAAGAATTGTAAGGTTTGAGGATTTAAAGGCACAAGTTTAGACATGCAAAATGAAGAAAAAAATGTTCTGATCATGAAAAGCTCAGATAGTGTGTATACAAGGAACCGAAGAGGAATGACAGTGATACCGAAGTGCATCGAGTTCACAGTGAAAGGTGCTGGTGGGTATATTCAAATCTGGAACTTCACTCTGATGAAGAAGAATTTGTCTGAGGTTTGAGCCCAAACATGCCTCAAACCTTTGCAAGAGCTGCTTGAAGACCAAAGCAATTCAAGGATTGCTGACTGTCTTGAACTTTCCTCCAAGACCATCAACACATCTGGCTCAAACAAATCTGGGCAGACTGAGTGCAGCCTGTCAAGACTGAACTTTTCACACTGCGACATGAGCATCATGAGCATCATCTTACATCTCAGCATGTCCTGGGTCTCCTTGCTGAACTGTGTGGCTCTGTGGCTGTTCCACAATCCCCTGCCAGCTGTAGTCTGTGAGGTCTCCATCTGCAAACTTAAACACACACAGAGAACATTACAACCCAGAACACAACCCCAAACTTTCAGTGTTACATAGATTTATTTTTCTTAGATTACATTTTCTTTATTTTATTAGTCTAATTGCCCATAGCCTATAAATGGCGAGTTTTTAGTTCAATTTATGATGCTCTTATTCCTGAGTCCACTGTAAACTTCACTGCTGTGCTGGATGAGTTAATTCAACACGGACGAAAACTTCGAAACACTATCCAGAGGTGAGATAAAGGTCTTAAAATAAAGATTATGTTAATCATCTAATATTAATTAATAATAATATTAACAAAGATTAAACAGATTACCTCGGCTTTTTTTGTATGATAGGCCAGTCGTAAAAAAGGCTAATTTCAAACTCCGGACAGGAAGACGGCAGTAACAGTTTGTTGCTATAGCAACCAAGTAACAAAAACCCTGTACTCTTTTCCTGCTATTTTAAGTCACTGAAATATGTAGAAAAAAAAAAGAAAGTAAATCCTACAAAAATACACGTTTTTAAATAAAAATTTCTGTCAATTTTTAAATTTTACCAGTTGTTATTGTTTTAAGACAGTGATGCAGTGTCTACTATGGCCACTAGAGGGAGACAGAATACTATCATTATTGTTTTAATTGATTTTAATTTAAATAAAACTGACAACAAGAGTCCATTAAGCATTTTTCATTATGTTAATATATACAGCCAGGAGGTCAGGAATGACTAGAAGTGCCAATCAGAAATTAAAATAAATAAATACAATATTTACATAACAAAGAGCTCATGAGGATCATTAAGATATTCATATCGTGTCATTAAACCTAAAAGGGATATTATAAGAAATAATTAAGAATAGTTACTCAAACTAAACTATTAATTGTGAGGCAACTTTATGAACAAATGCACAATTCAGTCAAATGCCTTTGCAAGTAAACTTTCATGTGTCAAATAAACAGACTGAATTGAACTTGTTTAATATGTCTGAGGCTATAAAGTGGCTGATCACTGCAGCTTTCACCCTGCATAGTGGATGCTTTATGTGTGGTCGTCACTCAGGGGGAAAGAGAAAGTCTTTATCAGTGGCGGGCAAGTCATCGGGGGTCAGCAGCAGTCAGGGCATCATTATCTGTGGAAATACAGCAGCCTGCATTTGCAGAATGTCTGCAGATAAACAGCAGCCAGAATATAATCACCTTTCACACACAGGTCTTCTCAGAAGCCACATGTCCTCACTGGGATACGGAGACAACCTGTGTACGAGTGTGTTAAACTGTAAGCAGTAAAAACAGAAGGGGTTTGCTTTCTGCTGTAGAGTCAAACAATTAAAAATTATTACATATCTGTTATTTGTTTGTGTAAGTGTTTATATGCCAGTCACCTCACCTGTTTTTAAGACAGTTGCACAGTCATATTAAAAGTATGCAGTTAGCTTTGTAGGATTATATATATGTTTATTTTTTTTTAAATTAACATTTCTATCAACATTAAACAGACATAAAACTTCTCTGTGCATGTGCCCACACAGTTTGGACTCTGTGCCAAAGCATGCTTAAATAGATAGTGGCCTTTCATCTGATAACAGCCAATGATCTGTTTACTTGTGAATGAAAAATAACTGAGTGTGTGCTATTTGTCTACAGGGTTAATTTCACTGCACTAAATGCAGTTGTGTACATGTTTAGTGGGTGGATGGTAGTTAAGTAACACTTTGATGATATTTTCAGCATTATTAATCCCTTTTTTTTTTTTAGTTTTTTTCAACTATTTGCAGTGAGTGTTGCTATCTGATTATTATGATTTTGTCTTTTTTAGCATCATTTTAAAACTACTTGTTCAGTTTTAATGCAGCAGCTGTTTAACCCTGTAACACCAAGTGTATCATATTTGATAGATGAGTTTTTGAGACCCCTACATCATTAGTATGATTTTTTTTCCCCCTGAAAAACCTGATGTATATAAATTGCACAAAAATGTTGGATGTAGCAAAAAGTGATACAAATTAAAACTCATAAATGCAAATTGATATTTAATTTATTTATTATTATTTTCTCTTTAATTTTTAGGAGGTTCAATAAACACTCCAGTTTCAAAAAATTTGTTTTCTGGCAATTATTTCACAGTTCAGGCTTTACAGGGTTAATATCCTCTGACTATTTTGTACTAGTTTGCACCTTTTGGAGTTTTGGTCTTTATTTTAGGGCTCGACATTTTGTGTGATTTATGCTACTTACAAAATAAAAGTTTCCAATGACAAACTAAAATGTTTCTTTTGTGTTTGTTTCCCACCTAAAAATTCAAAAATATTGATATTGATTTAATCCTCCTCATTATTTGACTTCCTATGAAGCCTTAACACATTGTCTGACATGTGTTGCGATTTACTGATCTTCAACAGCTCAGCTTTTTCCTTTGTAAAGTAAATATCTTGAAAACTAACTTTAAAAACTTTACTTTAAAAACACAAGTGTAAGATGACTGTTAAGCATATTTATGTCAGTGAACACGTGTCAGTGAGCATGTCAGTCATAGTGATTCATTAAATTTTAGGTTTTAATCTCAGCATCAGTTTGATGGCAGGACAGGCACGTTTAATAAGCAAAGGTTTCTTGGTCTTTCTTCAGATATGAAAGGTGAGAGGACAGGTTGATGCCCATCAGTGTTTTTCCAGGTTTTATTGCTCTGAATCCCACACAACAGGAAGACAGTGTGTTGAGGTCAGATAGTAGAGTTTCTTAGGGTTTATAAATGACTGGTCTTAAAGTAACCAGTGAAGTAATTTACACTTACGCTCCACCTCCTAACGGTCAAAACCTACATGAAAAAGAGAGATTTGAAGTTAGACTTGCAGCTGACAGAGATAGACAAGCGAGAGGAGGGAGAGATAGCACCCAAGGAATGATGAAAAGGAGGCAGCTCGCTGTGGCCTGTTTGCACTAAGTGGACTGTAACTGGGATGAGAGGCCTGGTGAGCTGGAGTCTGACTTTCTGTTAGCTGAGGGTGAGGTAGGCATGTAAAAAAACAAAAATAAATACAGAAATATCCTAAAGAAAAGAGAAACTTTACTGTTGTTGTTACACTTGCTGCCTTATCAGAGTGCTTGATGGCTGTTACCCAGGCTGTGCTCCCTTCCTTCAGCTCCTTCTCCAACCTCTCTCACTCCAGTGACAATATGAAGGTAAGTAGCACACTCACTTTAAATATTTGATTCCTTTAGTGAAATATAATGACTCACCTGCCACATTTTGTGATCGTTTAATATTTATTTGACATATGTGTCTATCTTTACTAGAATGCTGACCTAATAACTCAAATTTAAACTGCTACAGAAGTGACCTGTAAGCTTTCATTTGCTCTAAAAGGTTATAAAAATATACAATACACATTTTCATGATTAACTTAGGTGAAATTTTAATTACAATTTATAACTTTTGGTAAAATCTTGCTCTTGTTCCAGTTGAGTTCACTTATTGTATTGTGAGCTGTTTTATATGAAAAATAGCAATGTAATCACAATATAAAGAAAGTCTGCAGGGAGCAACCTGTTGGTTTAATGTGCTGATTTAATAAATATCAAAATTTTATATATTTAAATATATAATATATATTTGAATTATTATACATTTGAATATATAAATATTAAACACTAATAAATATGAGTAATACACATCTTTATACAGGGTTTTTCTTTGATTAAAATGTGAGTTTGTGGGTGACTATACAAGTAAGCAAAATTGATCTGTCCACAGTGAGAGCCATCAGTGTTTGTCACCTTATTTGACTGAAATCTATGCATTTTTTAGTTATTTCTGGCAATCTGGAAAACAAAAAAATTACTATTATGTGCAAGTAAATGAAACTCCACTTAACAAAATCAGTAATAAAAAAAAATTACACTGCTGGTGATTTTCCTTACCTCCTCAATGGCTTTGCGAAGTCGGAAAATTTCCATTAACTTAAAATTAATAAAAGACATTAATAATTAAAATTTTGCAATAAAATGCTCTGTCATTTCTTACCCAGGAGTGGAAATGCACAGAAAGATAAAAGTATGTCGAGATAGAAGCTGCTATTATTTTAAAGAAGTAAAAATAATATAGTCGCAGTTCAGGATTTTGTGCCTTTGTAGATCCACTTTAATCTACAAACTGTAATGTACATGTGATAGTAGCAGACCGTCTGAATGTAGAAAAACTGAGACATGTTGTTGAAATTGCACATATTTTACATGAGACACCTCAGACTAGTTATTATGCAATAGTTTTACTGGTCTGGTCCACTGAAAATCAGATTAGGTGTTTTGTGGCCCTAAACAAGAAGCTTGACTCCCCTGGTCCAAGTGGTACTGTACTCATTCTATGTAGACATGCCTTTTAAAATTCAGCTAAATTTATTATGGGGCTTAAGTTAGTCTGAGTTAGACAAGTCAAGTTAGTACAAGTAATCAAGTTTGTATAATACAGACAAAATTAGGAAAATAGCCACTTCATTTGGCCAAACACAGACTGGTGAAGCTGCTTTAAGGAAAGGATGAGGTTAGTGGATTTGATCCTCCATCAGTCACACTGGACACTTACAGTCAGTAAAATGACAAATACAATCAATAACACTTGAATATTTTTAAGGATGTTCTTGGTTTTCATAACTTCTTAACTCTCTCCAACAGGTGTGTAAGTCTGATAGGTCTCTCCTGTTAGACTCTCCAAGCACTAAACTGTCACCAAAGAGCTCTGAGCAACTGCAGGTCTCTCAACAAATGGCAGAGGACCTCCTGGATGATGACAGCCAAGCATCTTGGGACATTGAGTTCCTGCTGTCAGAGTGGAGCAACCCTTCCCCTGACCCCAGCCCCTCTCTCAACAACAGCAACCAACCACTTCCACAATTTGACCTAAACACTGCATACCAAGAGGTGGGCATGCTTAAAGACCCATCAGGACAGGAGAGTCTGCAGATGAACAGCGGCAGCCTCATGGCTGAGCTCATGTCCCCTGCTGAAACCACCACAGTCCAGCCAGAGCTGTACCACCGGGGTTTGAATGATGACCAAACAGGTCGGACTTTATTTCCTAATGTACATAATGTAAATCACTTTGACTTTTCCCAAGGAGGAAGTGTGGAAAGACACAGCAGAGGAAACCTCAGTAAGGTCACATCATGGGACTTCAACCCCTACCATCACCAGCAGCAGCAGCAGCAGCACCCTTCCATGGTGACCATCCCCGAAAACAGGTTCATCCCACCTCAGGCTGTGACCCCTGACCCTCGACACTACAGCTACATACCCCATTTTAACCACAATGCCAGCCTTTACTGTGACTACACCCACAGCCAGGGGCATTTGTTCCTGCACCAGCAGCCTCTGCTAGTTGGACAACAGCTGCCCTCTGGTGGGTTGGAGGGGAAGCGTGGCAGGAGAGCTACAGGGAAAAAGAGACCAGCTATCCACAGCTGTGAATACCCCGGCTGCAGCAAGACCTACACCAAGAGCTCACACCTCAAGGCTCACCTCCGCACTCACACAGGTAGCCAAAGAAACAGCCGTGATATTTAACTCAAGGCGTGGTTTAACTGATGCATTTCTTAACTATCATCTGCTTTATTGTTTATTATCAGGTGAAAAGCCTTACCACTGTTCATGGGAGGGCTGCAGCTGGAAATTTGCCCGCTCAGATGAGCTGACGCGTCACTACCGCAAGCACACGGGTCAGAAACCGTACCAGTGTATGCTCTGTCAGAGGGCCTTCTCCCGCTCAGACCACCTGGCTCTGCACATGAAGAGACACAACTGAAGCTCTCAAATTTACACCTCTGCCATTGTTAGACAAATAAATTTAAAAAGTAGATGATTCTTGTCTGAATATAGGACCTCAAAAGTCAGCTGGTGTAGATATTTTTGGTATACTTAAAAAAACAAATGAGATAAATCTAATTCAAAACCCTTCAACATCAGAAATGACTGATATCCACCACTTAAAAAGTGACTATTAGTGATTGCTGAACCAATAGCATTTAGGGGAGTACTCCACACATGATGGACAGAAAAAGATGCAGCAGGGGACTTGCTGTAGGTGTTGTAGCAAGTTTTTCTCTCTCTACCACACACATTTTTAATTTGAGGACCTTAATTGGTGTTTCCCTGTCCTTGAAGGGCACCAATTATTCTCATTTCCAGCTCCATATTTTAATTCTCAAACTCTGCTTAAGTAGCTTTGCAAGAGTCACAGTTCTAAACAAGACTTGGTGCAGCCCCTCACTTTATCCACTGTCTCAAAGAAGCCATTTTAGCCCCTCCCCCTTTAAGCCATCTTTACCCTGATTGGCTGCCCCTTACAACCAGAAATTTTGAACAGCAGGTGGGTGGCGCTAAAGCTATAAGACCCACTTTTATAAACACTGTAAACACTGTGGGTATGCAGACAGTGGACGTAAACACTAACAAAGACCTAAAAGTGTGTGTAACATTGGTTATAAAATGATACACAATAGTGTATCCAGAACTAACAGCTTACTTAACAAAGCCATGAGTACTTATTAGCATTGCTTAATTATGTCACTGCTGAGATGATTTGGTACATCTGTCTGTTTCCCTTACATCTAAAGTAAAATGAAATACTGATATTTGGCAGATTTTGACCAAGTAACAATACCAATATTTCCTTTTTTCCCCTCCCCTTTTTGTGCAAAGGAAATAAATAAATCGTCATTATGAAAAACATAAATTTCATAACTTTCGGTGCTGCGTTGCAGTATCTTTGAAAGTAAACTAATTTAATATTAGAACTAAACATTTATTAAACTGGATTCCAGACATCAGGACCACAAAACTGATGTGATGCAACAGTTAAACATCAAACAGTCAGCAAGAAAAATACTGACCCATACCTATGAACTGGTGTGTCCAAAATGGTAATAGAAATGTGCCTTAAATTATATGCAAAACACACTAATATGGGTTATGTTTTTTAAAAAGATATTTTTATTTAAAAAAATAAGTATTTGCTAAAGCTGTAAATAACCTGCATTTTTCTGAGCTCTCTATTATCATTAAAAATAAGCAACATATTTATTGTCATGATCTTTTATATCAGCAGAAGATACTATATTATTTGTAAAATCTTATTATTTCTAAAGAGTGCTTTAAGCATTGTTATTTTAAGAATTGTTAATATTGTCTTATTTCCAACAATAAAGACTTTTAATGTTGTAAAACTATTTGTCAGTAGATTGATTTATTAAAGAGGCTGATTTTAAAGAGACAAAGGTAACACTGATTACCATCATTAATAAATGGTCAATATTTAAGTTATTTCATTTTCAGTTAATTTACTGCTAACATACAATGAAAAGATATTTAATCATGTTATGAATCAATTAATCATGACTGGTCATCATCAATGTTCAGATGAAATCATGGTTCATCTGAACATTACGGTATGGTTATTATAAAGTTACAACTGGTGCTCAGTACACATAACTTTGTAGATGGTTAATAAATATTATGATATGAATTAAAGACACTAGTCTATTCAAGAAGGCAGCTGTGGTGGCAGTGTCAAAAATCACAAAACTATAAAGCCGGGGGTTTGAAATCATTACCAAATAATATAGTATTTGCCAGAACATTATCGTCTCTTTTCAGGTATCATACAATACATAATACAATAATTATTTTTAAACAACATAAACTAATGTCAAAATAACATTACTAATTATTATTTATTAATATTTGATAATAATTATTGTTTTGCTATTTGTTAATGGTAAAATAATTGTTTGCTCCATCAAAAATATTTTTATATAAATGCACCAGATATCTCTCTCTCTCTCTCTCTATATATATATATATATATATAGAGAGAGAGATAGGGATATATATATATATATATAGACAGAGATAGGGATATAGGGATATATAGAGATATATATATAGATATCGGGATATATAGATATCGGGATATATAGATATCGGGATATATAGATATAGAGAGAGATATCTATCTATAGATATCTATCTATAGATATCTATCTATAGATATCTATCTATCTATCGAGAGAGAGAGAGATACACACACATACATATACACATACATATACATATATATATATATATATACACACACACACATATATATATATACATATATATATACATATACACACACACACACACACACACACACAGTGGGGCAAAAAAGTATTTAGTCAGCCACCAATTGTGCAAGTTCTCCCACTTAAAAAGATGAGAGAGGCCTGTAATTTTCATCATAGGTATACCTCAACTATGAGAGACAAGATGAGAAATAAAAAAATCCAGAAAATCACATTGTTTTATTTTTAAAGAATTTATTTGCAAATTATGGTGGAAAATAAGTATTTGGTCAATAACAAAAGTTCATCTCAGTACTTTGTTATATACCCTTTGTTGGCAATGACAGAGGTCAAACGTTTTCTGTAAGTCTTAACAAGATTTTCACACACTGTTGCTGGTATTTTGGCCCATTCCTCCATGCAGATCTCCTCTAGAGCAGTGATGTTTTGGGGCTGTCGCTGGGCAACACGGACTTTCAACTCCCTCCAAAGATTTTCTATGGGATTGAGATCTGG
>VUQS01013680.1:2824-22630 GCA_015108495.1 Heterochromis multidens
TTTTTTTTTCTTTTCTTTTTTTTTTTTTTTTTTTTTTTTTTTTTTTTTTTTATGAAGCGCAGTAGTGGTCATGTCAGTGAGGAAAAACCCCTGGACAGGTCACTCACATGCGCCATGCGGATTTAGTCCCTTTGGCACCGAGGTGTTTCTCTTTTAGCGGCCCGACCTCACGTCAGATCAGATGTCAATGAGGATTACACATCCCGAGGAAAAGAAGCGAAGAAATCAAATAAGGCACTAATTTGATTCCCTCATTCTACGGATGGTGCCGCGGAGCGCCTGGTCCTCTCTCGCTGTGGATGCTGTGAATGGATGGATGGAGGGATGGGTGGGCGGGCAGGAAGCAGCATCACAGCCGCAGAAGTCTACATCAGCATCCGCATGCAGACCATGTGAGAGCCCATGTGTCCGACAATGCGGCTGGCTCCTACGGGCCGGGATGGGCTCTGCGATGGAGGACAGAAAGAAAGAAACTACATGCGGCCGGAGCGTGATGCGACAGGCTAACAGTGACTTTGTGCCTTGGTTACAAGTCAGAACACGAAAGAGAAATGTTGGGAAAAGACATTCTGTTTTAGTTCACTGCTGCTCTTAATTTTAGATTATGTCATAGTTATTGATTGGGCGATATCCTGTCGTTTCATACATTAACGCTGCCAAAGAGCTAAAGTTATGTAATAATATCAGTTTCATGAGCTAGATTTTAAAACCAGAAAGATGCAGCCGAGCGTTTATTGTTCTTTTATTTGTCGGTTTGGTGAAATATAGGCTATGTATTATTTATAGGAGACTTTTTCAAAAGAGATGAATGAAACTGCCTTTAGAAACTGCCTTCACTGTACTTGTAAAAGAGTTGGACCTTTGCAAATATTGCCCAAATGATCCTTTATTTTATTCCCATATCCTCTACAAAAAGGTCAGGGGTTCAAGTAGCAGCTTTACTGTCTTTGTTCTAAGTCACTTCTGTTGAGGTGATGAGACAGAAGTCAGAAAGAGAGACCGTTTAAAAAACTTCCTTTACTGGCCTCTAGTCCCTTTACACTTAACTCACTGATTGTTTGCTGATAAAAGCTCCACTGAGATTAACAGGATATGATATAGTGCTCCCTTGCCCCATGAGTGCTTTTTGCTCTGTGGTATAGAGCCAAGAATGGAGGTCAGAAGATAAAGTTACATACCATATTTTTCATAAGACCATGACCTTACGTTTTGATCACTTTGGAGGCAGAAGATACTCAACTTCTCTTACTTAAGTTTCAGTCATCAATATATCTCCACCACGCAGGGTCATTACACCCTGTACTGCGGGCTTTCTCTCTTATATATCACGAGACAGACCATTTCATCAAGTCTTTACCCGAAACATCTGACTAACTTGTTCATAATTTACTTGAGATTAGTGGCATCTGTTTGTGCCACTGTCTTTAAATCATTGGCCCAACACAAACACGGTACTGTTGCAGTCCATCAGTCTTGTTTGTTGCACACAGAATGGAAAATGAGTTTATGCACATGCTGTTCACCTGTGTTCATTTGCTTGTCATAGTGGTATGAGCCTCTTTCCTGTGCACACATGCACGGGCACACTTTCACCTTTAAAGAGCATTCGAGTTTATCTCAGCTCCATTTCTGGACATTCCTACCCTTCAGCTCCCTAACACTGTGTAAATTACCTGTTGTTTTTTATGTTTAACCTGTTTTTTATTTACTCAAATTCTACATAAAAACAGAAATATCCTCAGCATCTCCCACATTCATATCTGCCCATTCCTTTATGAAAAAATCTTCTGGTCTCTTACCATGACTGAAATTCTCCAGAGATGAATGGAGCAACATGGTGCATAAATTAACAGTCCATTCAGGAGAATATGCTGTATATCCTGCACTCCTAGTCCGAAAAGCAGAAAGTTCCAAAGATCCAGTGCAGTTCACTATTTTTTTTATATGTGTGTGAATGTATTCTCAGAGTCTTGGTGGTGTGTTATCCTACTCCATGTGCCTCTGGTTGTGAGGTGGAGCTCCATGGAAAGTTAATATAGGCCAAGCTGGAGAGGGGAGGAGACTGCACTGTGTATGGCTTGGCCTTAGACAGAGCAGTGTGTCAGACTCATAGAATCCCCTGCCACCACTTTTGCCTGTCCCTCTCTTACTGCCACTTTCTTATTCTTTTCTGATTCTTAAAAAAAAAGCCCTCTATTGTTCAGATCTGCTCAATTTTTTTTTAATTAAAAAAAAAAGCAGTTAATCCTCTATATCCCATGTTTAAATAAAGTCTTGCCCCTGGGTGAGACACTCATGAATCCAAATTTAAGCATTTGTGATTTTTATCTGTTTGCTTAAATTAGAGAAAACCCCTCCCGAAGCTGTTGTTGGTCACATATTTCCACAGGCTCTTGACTATCGGATTTTTGTTTTGTACAGAACCAAATCTGCACAAAGAGACCCTTTTATGTGTGTGCATGTGGTGCATCCTTGGAAGGGGTGTCCTCTTACTTTGTTGCTCCCTTTAATGGTCTGTGTCAGTAGGGGGCTCATGAAGTTGTGAATTTACATATGCCAGACAAGAGTCACTTCTAATGCTGCAGGAAAGATGACTGCCAGTTTTCATCCTGCCCCACAAATCTGGTTTTTCCCTCCCTGAAACCTGTGTCTGGTCTCTTCTATTCACAGCATCTCATGGGGTCTGCTACTTTCCCACCTTCTGGTATTGCTCCCTCCTTTGTCCTGTCTACTTGTCTACTGTCCTGGCATCTTGACAGGCTGGCATGTTTGGACTGTAAGGAAATGGGTGCATACGCATTTGTTTGATGTCCAAACCAGCTGTATGTTATCAAAATATACATACAAGAACATGAGGGCAAACTACAGGTTTGGGGTTGTTTGCCTATATTTAGCTTTTTAAATTATCACTTGTTTGCGAGAGATTAATTGATGGAGCGCAGTGCTTACACTGTAAACTTGTGTGGATGCTTGGGTTTGCTGCTGTAAGCATCTCCCGTAGCCTACACCCCTGCACCCTGTGCGAGCAATGCTGCACTCACTTGTTAAACACCATTAATTAATTAATCACTTATTACTCTGCCTGAGTACAGTGAAAGACCATTACATAGCACAGCTTACAGAAGCAATAAGTCCTGCTCTCTGATGAATGACCAGCACTAATCTCTGATGCTTTTCACTACAGTGTCCTCTGTTATATAACGGTCTGCCTCACTGGAGCTCAAACCAAGGTGCAGAACGGATCAGAAATGGGTTTCAATTCTCGCACCCTTGTAGATAACCATATGACCTGTGCAGCAGCTAAATAATCCATACACATTCTGTTCACATCAGATGCTGTGCTATTCAGGTATTTCACAGTGTTGTGAAATACATGTGTTGTGAAATACAATGTTGGTATGCTACCCCCACCCCTCGTTTGTGATTGTGTCTCTAGTGCAAGGGGCAAACATGTTTATGTAATTGCATGACTTGCATATCTTGACAGATCAGGTAGTGTTTCTGTATTTTTCTGCTCAAGTAAGATCACTTCATTTCCAAATCTTTCTGTGCTGAAATTGTACTAGATGCTTCACTTCTTTTTGTGCCAGGATGTTTTTGTTTTTTTTTCTCCACTTTAGGATGTCCACGCCCTGCCACTCAAAGGTAAGGCAAGGCTGTTGTATTGAAGAAGCACATTGCTGTATGACCCATAAAAAATGACACAAAACAAGTCAAAACAGTGCAAATTTAAAATTTAAAAAGCAAGAAGTTCAATTTGAAACCACATGGGGGCAGAATAAAAATAGATGTATCTATATAAAACTGAACAATAAAAATAATGCACTGACAATAGAAAATACAGCAATAACGATAAGCGAACAATAAGCTTATCAGTTTGGACTGAAGAAACAAATTTAATAACACTTACCTTCATTCCAAGGAAAGATGAGTTCTCATACAGCTGTTCAAACAATTTACTCCAATGGGAGATTGTTACTGGCATGTGACAGTATGATTACACAAGACACAATAGTGCCACAACCACTGGCATGAAATCAGGCTGTTCTTTTTATTTAGTGGATGATGTGCACTTTGTTTCAAGTCTAAGATGAGACTGTCATCTGTGGAGAGTATGAAGTGTTACATCACCTTTGAAATTATTATCAAGAAATTGCAGAATGGTGTCTGTGGTCATTTTGGATTCTAAAGTGGCACAGTGTACACAAAAAGTCCAATCATCATATCAAATGCAAATGACCAAAAAGTGTATCAGAATTAAATCTCTGCTTTCCACGAAAGGCAGATTTTGAATATCAGTAGGAATCCACCACTCTGTGGGGCTGCAGATTATAAATGTGCAATCTTTTTTTTTTTTACCAGCATCTTTTCATTCCTGCATTTTTGGAAACAAAAGTGAGATGAAATGAGAGGAGAGGAAAAGACCATCTGCCTTTTCTTTGCTTTTCTCTAGCCATCTGTGAGTGGAGAATCCTCAGACACAGGATTGCTGGGGGTATGAGCCATCCGTTCTCTGATGTGATATAACCTGTTTTGTCTGCTCCTCGCCCCCAGACAAATGACAAAATAGTACATTCTTGGGATACTCTGAAGAGAAATGATTAAGTGATCTGGCAGGTACATTGTGTGTATTGTGTGTTCTGTGTGGTTGATGTGATTGGATTTGTTTGTATGGGGTCAGAGATAAAACTGGGTGTTTGGTGGTGATGTAAGAGGATCAGAGGCTCTGGAATCTGGAGGTTTCTTAACAGCACTAATACAGAAAGCATTCACTGCTCATGTGTGAATGTATTCAACAGGTTCAAGTGACATACGTTATTAATGTCACTGTTCCAACATCCAAAGCTGGATGGTAGGATATTATTTCATGGCCTATCCATAATCAGGAGTAAATTTTAAAAAAGAAACTGCTGTATTGAGCATATATTGATTATTAAAAGATTAAAATAATTCCTCTGAGCTAGCATTTTGAGTACATCGTAAACCTGATATGAAATTGATTTCTGCCACTAGTCTTGCAGTTTTAGGTAAGTTGCTAAAACGTTTGATGACGCTTTAGTGGAAACTTTCCCTTTTTCTTTTTATGGCAAGATTAAAGATTAAAACCATAAAGATTGGAAAACAAGGTCAAAGTCAGAAGTTGCCCATGTTTTACACCACAGCAGTTCCAGAATAAATCCTGAAGGAAATCATAAAGCTCAGATAAGTAAACCCACAGCATGCTGTCCACAGCAGTACAACAAAAGACTGAGCAAGAGATAGACTAAGATTAAAAGATATAATATGAGACACCTGCAAATAAAAAAAGCTCTGTTTAATATTTGATATAAATGTGTGATAATAATACAACCACACCTTTGTCCTGTCACTCTCTTTTCACTGTCTACAAGGTCTTATTACTCATAATATTTGGGTTTAAAATAAGCCCAAGGACATCTTGTACCATCAGTATCAGCTCTCTACTGTCTGAACATATTTCAGAACTTCTGCCTTTGTGTCCCTCAGTCTGATTTCTGCATGTTTTTGGTCCTAAATCAGATTCTTAATTATCTACAATGTATATGTGCTTATTTATACACAATGAGGTTATAGTGCAATTCCTGCTTAGAAGACTTAATTTTTAACAATTATGTAAGACTGTCCTTATCTTTCCTCTCAGACTCTCCATCACACAGACATATTTCCATTTTCTGACTTTAGCAGCTCTCTCAGCCGCAGCATCAAGCTTCTTATCTCACATTGGGTCACACCAGCAGTGTGTATGGGATTGATTGGCTTCTTCTCTCACACCAGCACTCTCTAAAGACCAATCACAGATGAACCTGAAACTCACGCAGATTGCACTGCATGTTGGCCACCATCCCTCTTCAGTTTTCCCATCAGCTAAACCAAATAATGTTACTAAACTAAGGGGCATGTCAGAGTGGATGGTGCATTGATGAGAAGTACTGGGCTGTAAAGCCAGCCAAAGTACTGGGATTACCAGCATATGATCAGGCCTGTCTGTAGCAGAAGTCAGCAAACAACACTGCAGCTGCTCTTACTGCCCCACTTTCTGAGCCCCCTTTCTTTGGCTCTGTGACTGTCACTGCGGATCGATGCAGCACCATGGCAGGGGAAAAGCACACAGTGTTCATTTCTATCAGTAGAGTGGCAGGTCTAATGGGGAGCCAGTCTGGCCAATCTTGGCCTGACCTAGCCAGGCTGTCACTAGCATCAGCCCACCCCCACATACAAATTATTGGATAAAAGGGTTTCACATTGCTGTGCTTGGATTGGCCATCCATATCGCAAGGATGACATCACAGGCCCAATGCTGCAAAAATGCTTAGGGTCCTTATCCGAGACAAATCCTCCAAGGATGTGCCAGGGGTTTGAAAGTCAATATGAGCTCATTCCTCAAATGCAGGTTTGAAAATGGGATTTTCCAGTCGTATGACAGGGTCATCTGTGAAATCCTATTGACTGGCCTGTGTAAATCATCAATCATCAACTTGTATTACTATGGCATGATGTGACAGGAAGGTGGAAAAACACCTTGCTGTTGTTTCAGGTTGACTGCACTGCATCCCTCACTATCGGAGGACACTGAACTCAGGTTTGTTTTGCAATAACATGTAATCCTATACCATGGAATGCCACAGCTCTTGGACCAACTGAGGTGTGTGTTCATTGGGTAATCTGGAGCCTTGTGAGTGTGTGTTTACATGCGTATATATTTTCTCAGCTGCACTACATGCTCCACAGTACACCCTAGTGTGGGCTGAAAGGTTGGTGCAAAGTTTTTTAGTGGATAGGTCATTGCAGTTCAGTTCATCTCTACTCCTCTGCAGTGCTGAGGAATATATTGCATAATTAAAGAAATACAAATGAAAAAGGATTAGGGTTCTTCTCGCATCTGTTGAACCCTTCCTTGCAGCCTGCCTAACTCTTATCAGGGAGGATTAGATTGGGCCATTGGGAAGTGCAGAGTTCACCCAAAAATCCCTTTAAAAGCCCATACAAATTTGCAGTAGATTTGGGCTAACTGGGCTATAGCATACACCAGTGGTTACATAACACTAGACGACAGAGATGGCCCTACCTACCCTGCAATGCTCCCCTCTATTCTGCAGAACCATTTTTCTTTCTGTCTAGATGAGCACACCTCCACTGACGTAAATGCCCCAGTAATGACGAGACAGATCAATAGAGAGGGTTTGCTATGTGAATGTGTGGTATGCAGCCATGCATGCCTGGATGTGTTCTATATATAGCTGCTAATGAATGGGTGCTTGTGTTGTTGGATAAATCAAATGCTGAAGTGGCAATTGAGGACTGATTCCATTATCCACAGTGAATCTACCCCCAGACCTTCAGGAAATTTAGATATATTGCAAATCATTTCTCTCTATTTGTCCACATTTAAATTGTAGGATTTGCACACCTGCAATAGAGCTCAGGTGGTTGTATAGAAAAAAAGAAATCCTGGCTTCCCAAGGGCATGGTTCGACTTTTTGTATTATTACATTTTTTTCCTAGAGTTATATAAGAAGATCACTATCACTCACGTAGTGATGGTGTCAGTGTGAGGCTTGAGCCAGCAGCTGGTTAGCTTAGCTAAGCCTAAAAACTTGATGCAGAGGAAAACAGCTAGTCTGGTTCTGCCCAAAGGTAAAATAAATAAATAAATAAATAAATAAATAGAAAGCAACCAGCAGCTACTAAAGCTAACTAATTACCTCTGCCAAGGAGGTAATGTTTTTGGTAGCATTTGCGTTCATGCATATTATTCCGTCATTCTGTCTGTAATCATGATCGCTCAAAAAGTTTTGAATGAATTCATATAAAACTTTGTAGGGGTATAGAGTGCGGTCATCTTTAAAACTATGCTTAAAATTCTATTGCCTTTGTTTGTATTGGCAAAATGTAGGAAATAATACTGGTATATGAGGATTCTAAATATCACGTTACAGTTTGCATCCAAATATCATGTCACATTTAACATCTGATCTCATGTTTACATTTCACATCTGCCTTTCTTTCAAGTTAACCCCAAAATGCATTAGATCTTTAAAGAAAGTACTGTCAAGAGAAAGAGAATGAGCTGCCTGGTTAGTTAGAAATATACTGTAGTATAATATTGTATAATAAGCTCAAGTTATTCATATCCAATTATTTACAAATCAATACCTATTATATGATGAAAAAGTAACCCAGGCATCATCTTTGTATTTGCTGCTGGAAAGCACTGTTTTGTAAACCTGATCTATGAGATATGTTTATCCTATGACAGAAAAAACTGATTCCATTAAATAATCTAAATCCAATATATCATTTTTTTTCCATCAGTACATCCATCTATTTGTTTTTTTTTTAATCCAAGTGGGGATTGGAGGATATCCCTCTTGACACTGGGCCATAGTGGGTGCATCCTACACAGTTGGCCAGTCCTTTACAGGGCTCACACACAGACACACAGCCACTGTCAATCATATCCACACCTCCGCAATTTTAGATTTATTAATTACAAGTTACCTAACATGGATGCATTTGGACTGTGGGAAGCCAGAGTCTGGAGAAAACCCACTCAGTCACAGGGAGAACATGCAAACGCCACACGGAAAAGGTAAAGCCCCCAACCTATCAGCACAAAATCCATGGCTGTCTTTGTTTAATTGCATAACTGGTTTTAATCACACACGAGCAGCTGAACTCTGTAGGCTGTGTTCCTTTTCAAAGTGCAGAGGAGAGGTGGAAGCTCCGTTTTTTGTAGAAAGCACAAATAGACAGACGAGAAATCCAACTAGGGAATGATTAGCACTTTCTACACTTTCAGGTACACATGCAAATTGCTCAGGGTGATACTTTGAGATTCAGTGTTTCATCACAAGGTGGATGACAGCCTCTTTTTGAGTTTTCTCTCTCTTACCCAGCCCCCCGTTTCTTTGTTGACAGGTCAAAATAATAGATGCATGCCTCACCTAAATCTGCAGTTGTTCAAGGCATTGTCAACTCTTGAAAACTATTAGAGCATATTCCCTTATAGTCGCATAAAATTGGAAATGAAAACAAGCCCAAGCACACTGTCTTTAGTTTTTTGTGAGGGCCTGAGGCTTCTTTAGCACGCTCTCTGCTTGTCTGTTCTTTCAGACAATTATTACCTTGTTACAATCCTTGTGAGAGAAGAGAGTGTGACAGTCTGTGGCCTAGAGACAGACTTCATTATTATGCTCAGAAAAGAAATGGGGAACTGCCCCTTTAAGAAGGAAGATGCATATCTATGCCTTTCAAAAACAAAACAGATTTAAGGAGAAAGTGTAAAAGTTGTAGCAGAATCTTTAGATAAGCTTAACATCTCCATCAAATTTATGTAGAAATTGAAGAATGTGAAGAATTTGAGGATTTCTTGAAGTCTTTATGGGTATTGCAAGGCAGGGGTGTATATATGAAAAACAATATTATAATATTTAAGCAGTGTTGGAGAAAAGAAGTCTACAAGTTTTGAGGGGTGGAGATCCATATTATTATAGCTTTGTCGTGAAGAAAGTACAGGAATGTGAGAAAAGATCTTGTGCATTTTGCACTGATATGCAGGAATGTGAAAGGCTTAATGTTATATTTGAAAATGGATCCAAATAATGCCGAAATAACAGAAGGAGGGGTGTGAGAATTAATTTTAGACAGGGAGTAAATAAGTAGAGTAATACATTATATATATACATTATATATACACATATATGAGCTCCGGGATCTCCCACATGTTGCACACACATTTTGAACAGAATGTATTATGTGGACATGCCCACACACTGACTTTTACAGAGACAGCACCATACAGAATAAAAACACATACTGCACCCTTGACACAATGCAGCCAAACTATTATGATGCTCTGAAGACTTTAGTAGTCAGTTATACTGAGTTATAGAAGCACTTTCAGAACAGACAGTGCAGGATTTAATTTCCATCCATCCATCCATCCATCCATCCATCTACCCATCAGCCGACCTGTCAAATTTAATTTTCTTCCTTTTTTCTGTTTCTGCTCATGAGGTTAATCATTTTTAATAGACACATTTGTATCTTGTTAATGCACCACTATCAAACTCATCAACCCCCCCTCAACAAAAGCAAGGCATTAAATTCCCAGTTGTGTAGAGTACGTGTTCTTTACCCAGCAGCTTGTGGCAATAAAAGCATACTTGCAAATGAAAAAAAAATAGAACAGATAAACCAACACCAAAACTTCTTCATTTAGAGTTTTGGGGGATAACACTTTAAAAAAAAAAAAAATTCTTAATACAATTGTAGTCAGAAGTTTACATACACTCATCATGGGCATGAATGTCGTGGTAATTTTGGGCTTTTAATGATTTCTTCATCCACACAGGATCAAAAGTATACATACAGCTCAAATATATACTTATATATTATAATAAGTGGTGCTGAAGGTTCTACAATATCTCTTAACTTGACAAGGCCAAGGCCGAGTAAACTTCTCATTAGTGATCACTACAACTGATAGTTTCTCTTTGCCAGAATAAAAAGGATTTGTGTGCCAACACTCATTGGATTGACTAATACTCAAAACAATGGAAAATTCCAAGGAATTCAGTGAAGATGTAAGAAGGAGAATTGTATATTCTAGAAATTGGTTAGGATGTTTAGGAACAACCCAGGAACTATTAACGCTCAAGCCTGCCATGAACTGGAAACTGTTGGAACACCAGCATCACTGTCCACAGGGAAGCAAGTTTTACATTGCCATGGACTGAGAGGGTGCAGACCAAGAAAGAAGCCCCTGCTCCAAACTCGACTGAAATTTTCAGCTGCCCACATGGACAAGCCAAATGCTTTCTGGAGAAAAGTTTTATGGTCAGACAAGACAAAGATTGAGTTATTTCACCACCATGACAAGAGGTATGTTTGGAGGAGTAAAGATGAGGCTTCCAAACCCAAGAACACTGTACCAGCTGAGCAAGGTGGTGGTAGCATCATCTGGGGCTGCTTTGCTGACAGTGGTACTGGTACATTGCACAAAGTGGATGGAATAATGAGGAATGAGGACTAGCTCCAAATTCTTCAACTTCATCTCAAATCAACAGCTAGATGGTTGAAACTTGGACACAATTGTGTGTTCCAGCAAGACAATGATCCCAAACTCATATCAAAATTGGTTTTGGAATGGACAAAGCAGGCTGACATTAAGCTTCTGGAATGGTCTTTCCAAAGCCCCAACCTCAACCCTGTTGAAAATTTATGGACTATGCTTAAAAGCCAGGCCTGTGCCAGGAAACAAACCAATTTAAATTTAAACCAACTCTAACAATTCTGCTAAGAAGAGTGGTCAAATATCCAGCCAGAAGTTATAGTGCTGTGTTCCATTTACCTTGGATGTCAGATGTCAAAGCTAGGAGTGACGTCACTCCCGAGCTGACCGTGATCCAGCCGTGAAGTCTAAAAAGCAAGAAAAAACAGGACTAGCAAGGTAGAGTCATTCATCCAATGCTGGGGCTGTTTTTTTGCACATAAATACGCTCTGTGTATTAGTGAGCCCCAAATACACGACAGTGTCAGTGCAGATTAAAAGTTTTACAGTTTTACTGCTGTTTACATGCACTGCCACCATCTTGAAGCCAATGTGGAAGTGACAAAATTTGCCATTTTTCTAGGTTTCACTTGAGGCTGGCTCCAAAAGGGTGTCAGTCCCCATAGACTCCCATGTTAAAATGACCAACATTAAAATGGCCAGTATTAAAATGCATATTTACAGTATAGTACAGAAAAGGTTTTTGGCCTCCATGGATAATTTCATCCCTCACAACAACTCTGGGATTAATTTTTTTTAACTCATCCACCTGAATTATTGAGTTATTGGCACAGCCATGTTAATTGACAGATGTCCATTTTTTTAACCAATCAGCATTCAAGTTAGCGCATTGTCATCCTCATCAGGCTACGCATTGCTGTTTTTTTGGAGGACTGCACACAACCACAACCCCTATAATCCTTCACTTTGTGTAGCCAAATACCTATACAAATGCACACAATTGCCCTACCATGAATCCCACTTATTTGTTTATTGTTGTTCTTATATTTTCATCGGTACCCTGCTTTGATCATCTTTTATTGGACCAACAGTAACACAACAAAAATCATACAGTAATTGTGACAGCGACATGCAAATGGGCTTGGGTGTGGGCACTTGCAGATAACTTCATCTTCTCTCTCTCAGGAAAATGTGACCCCCAGCTTCTATAGCTTTGTCTACTACAGCACAACTTTAGGCTCTTATTCTCTAGGCAGAATCAGTGCTTGAGAACCTTTAACCGACATACCATGAGAACTACGAGAGGCAAGTTATACAGAGGAATAAAGTGAAGTATAATTACCAACAGGCTGTCAGACAGATTGGCACAAAAGAAATCCGGGCAGTAAGGCGCTGAAACAGAAAAGAAATAAAGGCCTAATGGGGGGCTCTCATGGGGGAGGACAGGGTTTTAGCCAAGGAGACATGTCATGGCTGGCAAGAATGTGGTTTGTCTGATTAATCTGGTAACCAGCCAAAGAAAAGAGGTGCTGGGATAGGGTTTTGTTGGGTGGCATTGGCACTGTCAGTGAACAAACATGACAAAGAAAAAACATAATTTTAGGACTGAAGAAAAAATAAAATAAATTGTGTGGCTCCTGTAGACAATGAAATACTGAGGATAAAAAAAAAAAGTGCACAGTTCAGCAATAATAATGAGTGGAACACCCTAGTCCAGTGTGTGTTACCTGTTCACACTGACAATGCTATACTATAAACTAACTGCTAACTTATAAAAGGGAGTGAATAAAAAATAAAAAACATGCCTTCTGTGTTCTTTTCAAGTGCAACAAATGACGCAAAAGTAGTAGGTTTAGTTTACTAAGTGAGGAAGTCTTTGGCTTTGAGAAGGAATCTGAGCCTTCTGCAGAATGTGCTACTCTTCCCCTTTAGGGTTGCCTTGGGGATTCCTCACTAAGACAGAGACCAGACCTCCCAGCATGCAACAGAGTATGCTTGCATTTGTTAGTCACTCAGCCATTCCCCTTTCATACCCCATAAATGGTACATACTATAATCAGTGCTTCTTTTTAAAATTGTATTAACATGCTAATGCATATATTGTGCCATTTTGTTGCTGCTGTGCAAAAGCCACATGTACAGATTTCATGAATCTATTTGAGGGGTTCCTGTTGAATTACAGATCAAGAATATTCTTCAAACATCTATCTTTCCATCATGATGCTAAGATGCAGATTTCATTAATCTAATGCAACTTATATGTATGTTTGAGTCCTGCTGTAATGAGCCAAGACTGCTAATATGATGGTGAAAGAGAAAATCCCTTCCCAAAGGTATGTAACCTCACAGATCAATCCTCTTAACTGATTAAAGCCTTACCACAGGCTGCACTCCCTGCAGCCATTTACAGGTCAGCCTCCTGCCATTATGGAACAAACTGGCATCAACACTGATTAGGATCATTAGACCTGTTGCTATCTTCATATAAACAATTAAGATTAACAATTGAAAGTGCAGAATGAAGGACTGCAAGACCATTATATTCATTTGAATGCATTTTGAGTGCAATGCTCAAAGAAATGAAACTGACTCATTTTATTCTACATTGCTGGAATGACTCCAAGAAACACCAGCCTGACGTCAATGATCCAATTATTTTTGAAGTTCTTTAATTTTCTCCAGATTCCACTTCAGTCTTGACCCAGTTTGTCCACTTCAACCATCCAGCTATGTACTTGTGTCCACGCTTATCTGCTATGTCACAGTTGAGGTGAATAAAAGTAGGTCAGACTGAATTTATGAGGGGCCTGAAAAGGGGCTACTCAGCAGCCTAGATCATTGTCTTCTAACTCATGATATGTGTGTGTGGTCCAGGTATTACTAAAGTCAGACATGTGCCTTCCTTAAATGGACTAAAAGCAAGTCACCTTAATATAAATAAAGATTTAAGGCTTTAAGTTTTGGATAAAAGGGTAAGGGTTGGGAAATGAGTGTAAGTCGGTGTCTTCTAAGGTCATGCATGTGCTATTGTATGTGTGTGTGTGTGTGTGTCTGTGTGTGTGTGTGTGTGTGTGTGTGTGTGTGTGTGTGTGTGTGTGTGTGTGTGTGTGTGTGTGTGTGTGTGTGTGTGTGTGTGTGTGTGTGTGTGCATGTTTGGTTTCTCTGTAATGCACTGGGTGCTCTTATTCAACTGATGCTCTATTTGTGGAAGTATCCATGGTGATAATGATTTGCAGTCATGGAAAAAAGGGCGGATGGACAAGTGGACACATCTATTTGGCACACAAGCGATCTCTGCTCTTCCTGCCATTTTATTTACCCGTTCAAACATATGCTGGGGGAGTCTGATACGGGTTACGAGGGTGTAAGGGTGTTTTTAAAAAGTTCCCGAAAATCCTGGACGATAAAATGAGGAAATGATACGAGGGAAGCACAGAGAGGTTAGAGCGTAATGATGGCTGACTCAGGTCCTAAGAGTAATTCGGATTTGCAACAAGACATGTGTACGTGTTGCTTTACATTCCTATCATGACTACAGCTCCTGATCTCTACTTTCCTTACTTTTGTACAGTATAACCAATGAATACCCTGAATCAGTGATGATGGTGTTTAAAAAGCATTTACAGTAAAGAGAACATTACTGAACTGCAGAAAAAGATGCCCGAGCGTATCACTGATTGAGCTACCCCTGAAGAAAGATAGGGAGAGAAACAGATAAGAAATGGGTAGAAGCTGTACACTTAGAATCCCAACCTGATTTTATAATTCCCGCTCTATTAGGGGCCTGTTTTGGACAGAGCTCCTCTCTCACTGCAGCAGCTCTCTTTGCAGTTCACTGTGGGGTGATTTCAAAGCAGCAGTCCAGATAAGATAAAGATAACAAAGACCAGACCATCAGTCATCAACCAATCAAAGCAGACATCTAAATAAAAGTATCCAAAATGGAATCCAAATATTACCCTTGGTGCTGTGTGCTGTCACTGTTTGCTCTGGTACTTTAAAGCTACAGAGTTGTGTCACAGGATTGAGGACATCATGGTATTATGAAATCAAATTGAAGCTATGAAATGCATGACACAGTGTGTGACAAAGTAAGTATTTCAGATGTCTTCAGGGACTCTAAATATCTGTTACTATGACATTTATGAAAAGTTGTGGGTGGTTCAGCTGTAGAAAATAAAAAGAAGTTTCATCAAAACTTTTGTTCTCCCAAACTCAAAGGTAAAATGAAACTGGTTTCCAGGCAATGCAGAATATACTAGACTAAGCCAACCAATCAAGCAGTGTGTGCAAATGCAGAGATAGTACATTAGTCATCTATCATCCCACTCTGCATGCTTTAGCTTATCAAAATCAGGGCGGTAAGATAGAAGGTAGACAACGGATGAGTCAAGAGGGAAGAGAGAAAGACAGAGTTTGCTTGGCTTGGCTTGGTACTGTCAGGGTGGTTAGATAACTCAAGGTCAGGAGCAGAGTGTACTGTGCAGTGAGTTGCAGTGGGCTCTGAAATACTGCAGGCTGGGGAGACTGGGCGAGTTCTCTGCCCATACCTGACCTCAGCACCTTTCTCCCATCCTCCACTCTCTTCCATAACATGCCTAAGCACTCTCTCTCTCTCTCACAATGCAATTTCCCCCCCTTCTCCCGGTGGGCTAGACGTGCATTCTTTCATTAGTGTTAATTCTTTCTTATTTTAACCTCTTAAATGTCTGATCTGCTGATGGGCCAGTGAAAAAAATAAAGAACAAACCATCACATCATTCTTGTGGTGCTCTTGTCATAATTTTGTTCCACTTCATCTACTTCATCCTCCTGCCTGTGACCCGGATACTAATCTTGCTATCTTGGAAAGATACCTTACTTTCTAAAATGCATTACAAGGACAGAGAGTAGGCTTGACTGAAGGTGCACGTGTTTGTCCATTGCAGAATATATGAAAGAAGATTCACTTTCTTCCACTCCAAAAACATTTACTAACATACTATATGGCTTATTGCAAAGTGTACATTTTGCAGTATCCCCTTTTGTAATCCATTACTTACAGTCATGTGAAAAAGAAAGATTTCAGATGGCTCTGTGAAGTCTTGCGAAAAACTAAGGACACCCTATGATTCAATAGCCACCTTTAGCAGCAATAACTTGAAGTAATCATTTTCTGTATGACTTTATCAGTCTCTTACATCATAAAGGAATTATGGCCAACTCCTTTTTACAGCATTGCTTCAGTTCATTGAGGTTTGCAGACATTCATTTACGGTCCTGCCACAGCATTTAAATCAGGCTGAGGTCTGGACTTTGACTGAGCCATTGCAACACCTTGATTCTTTGATGTTCTTGGCAATATTATCCTGCTGCATGACCCAATTCTGGCCAACATGCAATTCTGGCAGCATGGCTTGCAAGGTTTGCAAAACTGGAAACCTTGCAAGCTTCTAATTGTACTGTCATGAATTTTAAGATTTAATATGCTAACTGAGGCCTATAGAGTCTGAGATGGAGCTCTTAGTTTTTTGGGGGTTTTTTTGTTTGGGAAGAATATGGCATTGTGTTAACACACACCTGAATGCTATTGGCTAGCAAACTGCCAAAACTTCTGCTTTTAAAGAGATGGTCACATTTGCTGATGATTCGTTAATTAAGTGTATTTCATTAGCAACACCTGGCTACTACTGACGCTCTTAATTCCTATGGAAGTAATATGTGTGTACTTAGTTTTTACTGGACCTGTGTAAAGGCCTGTGAAAACTTTCTTTTTCACCTGACTATTTTTCCTATATGAATCTGACCCATTTTTGTCCTTGGTACGCCAAGATTGATACCCTATGTCAGGCTATAATCACACATCCCATGCTAAATCTTTCCTCCAGATCAGAGATGATAGCCGACTTCACATACTTTACTTAATAAAAGTATCTAAATGTAAAAATGCTGAAGTTTAAGACTTGAATTAAACAATTACTCATCAGCAAAATGCAACTCAAGTGTCAAAAGTGCTAAATGATCTAGTTTAATTTAACACCAGTGTCAAGGTTCGGTTTATGAATATGCTTTTTGGAAACTACTGAACTTCTCTTCAGTGGATGGAGTACAGAACAGAGGGAAAACACCTCGACCCCAGAGTGGGCTGAGGTCACGCCCACTTCAGGTGCCTTCACTTGCCTGATGACTCCTATGACTCTAGTGGGTGTGTGAGTACTGGTATACTGGCTTCCCTAAACTCTGAGGCATTCAGCTCATCCAGCTAAATTACATTTTGGCCCAGCATCTTTCATTTTCCTCAGTTTTTAGTTGAATCAGAGCAGAAACTTATGAAAAAGGTTTCATTCCACTTATTTCACACCCAAGGATCCACTGAGGAGACCGCAGTGAGAATGTTGTATACTCAAAACACAGATGCCCAGGATAAACCAGAAGATATCAGGACCGTCCTTTGGTCTTACAACAGTCAGTAAACTCTGAAATAAGTGCTGCTGTGTTATTTGGACTACTGAACACTTACTTTGTATCTGTGGATACTCTCCTGAGTTGAAGGATTTCTTTTGAGGTACTATAGCTGCCATCTAGCTGGTCATGGAGCTAAAAGGAAGACTTTGCTTGGGCCGAGTCCCACTTTACTACTTTGCTATGAGACATTTTAGTAATTTCGCTATTGTAATTTCACTGTTGAACCTTATCTTGCTGTGGTGTTGCATTAGAGATCCACCAGTATGTTTTTTACAGTTCAAACAAGTGTGTGTCACATGTTTACTGTGTTAAGTAGAAGTCCAGTTTTCTAATTGTGCAATGCTGAGAAAATACAGATACGTGGTTAAAAAAGTATGATTTTTTTATTGCCTTATGGCTTTTAAAGTGTTTAAAATTAATATTTTAGATATGTTTAGTTAAAGTATAAGGATGTACAAAATGCATTTATCATTGACAGACGTCAGCCTGTAGACCAACAAATATTTATAAGTGTAATTTGAGATTAACAAGACAAATACAAATATTGCAAACATGTTAAATAACAGTTTAGCATATATAACAGAATATATAATTATTAAACTGAAATAACTATGTTGGGTTAACATAAAGTAACTAAATACACTCAACATAAACATAGTTTAAACATAAACATAAACATTTTGTGTTAAATTAACATGAGATAACACAAAAAACTAAAGTTGACTAAACATAACTTAATAGTGTGAAACCGATGTACATATTTTTTCCATGTTAATCCAACAGATTATTTTTTTTCAGTGTAGCAGAAGTATAAAATGACATAAAATAGAAACAAAGAAGGAAAGAACAAATATCTCTTTCCATCACTGTGAGCAGCCCATGTTATATATATGTATGACTACATCTGTACTTGTCTGTATGGACAACTGGACACAGGCCAGATCTTTGACACTAAACCTGTTGATACCATCCTTTACATATGAGTGCTAACAGCTTGCCAAACCAGATAGCAGTAGGCAGGGAGATACTGTAGAAAATGGCACAGTTATTGATGGTGCACTACTTTTTGTGTTTAATAAAGGAGAAAAGTGGCCCTGGCTGTGGAGAATCTGTAATACAAAGGGTCACCTTGCTTTTCTTAAGTCTTCTTTTTTTTTCTTCTGGCGAAGCTCAAGTGTAATCTGCATACAGAACAGCTCACAGTTGAAGGTAACCCGTTGTTTACAGATTAAGCCATGTTCCTTCGACAGAACAGGCTGACCCAAATTGTTAAGGTCAGAAGAAAAAAGAAAACCCCAGATGATATGGGATTGTTACAGTTGTGTTAGTGTGTGTGAATAATGCGCACCTGCTTGTGCGTAAGGGAAAATGTTCCTGCTAAGACCCCTGCAGCGGTCTCTGGGCCAGTGTCATGTGTGAGTGCTTGAGGATCCTGTAGTGAGGGTTGGGTATTGTATTTCTTTTTTATTTATTAGCCTCTTATATAAGCACCAGCAGGGGGATGGGACATACTGAGACAGGGGAAAAGGGCACTGAGCTATGAAATACAATCAGGGAATACAGAGTTGGACTGTTATTGAATAAAAGTCAACAAAAGGCAGAAAAAAAAGGCTTTGCAATATCCAGACTCATTCAGATTATTGATTCCTCCTAAAATGTGTATTCTCTGAAAATAATTTAGCTCAGTGTTAGCCCTGTGATGGACTGGTGATCAGTCCAGAGTGTAACCTGCCTCTAGCCCTGTGACAGCTGGGATAGGCTCCAAACCCCTGTGACCATGAATTGGATAAGCAGTTAAGAAAATAGATGGATGGACTGAAACTTTTTGTTAAAACACAATTTTATTGTATTTCAAGTATGCAGTGGATACAGACAGTGGAACAGGAAACTACAACTTAGAAAAGGTTTTAATTCATACCAAGAAAAAATAAATATTAAAAAAAAAACTAAATTTAAAGTGATGTTACACACTTGCTTTATGGTCTCCACATTTCAAAACATTTAATGTTAGAATTTTGGCCACTGCCATGTTGGTTTTTGGAATCGTAGTTAGCAAGCTGCAACCATAGACTGTATGCATGATATAGATACATGTATGATGTCTGTACAGATACCTCTTAAATGGTGCTAGTCCAAAAGGCAACCACACCAAAGAAAAAGTTGATAGGTCCAGTTCTTTGATCCAAATATGCTGATGTGAAGCCAAGGTGACTATGTTTAAGCTTTATCAAAGTAAAAATTAGCTAAAAAAAAAAAAAAAAAAAAAATTTATTTTATTTTTTATTTATTTTTTTTTTTTTTATTTTTTTTTTTTTTATTTTTTTTTTATT